>JABXJD010000023.1:1407500-1457500 GCA_013375575.1 Percina caprodes
GGGGACGCTATCAGGGAAAGCGCGCCTGTGGCGTCCCAACAACAACCCCGACACACACACACCTCCTTTTGGCACTGCAGCGGAATGCAGCCGCTAACAACTCAGTCCCATCTCGGTGCTCACCGAGCAGCTAAGTACAATGTCTCCTTTCAAAGGAGATGCTCAGATGAAAGAAGCCAAGTTAATTGCCTTGTCCACAATAGAAACCTCCCTGTAAGGCCATCCCATTTCCCCTGGCAATTAGGGCTCACTTCCCCCCCACATACTCGTGAACAAGCCGTGAGGTAGACACTTGTGTGACTGAGCTGTAGCATGAGGACAAGATTCCACCTATCATCTGCCATGATATAATGGTTAATGTGTGCCTTCACTACATAGATGTAAGAGAAAGGAAGGGCGGGCATTGGCAGCACTCACTGTGCGAATATGGAAATATCCCTGTTTAGGAAATATATTGAGGAAAAACTCACATATAAAATAACTAAACTGATATCCAATGCAGTTAACTGTGTTCCACTGTTAAAAATAAATCATACATAACTCCTCACACATGTAAAAACTCCAATGACTCATTTAGTTTATTCAAATTTACTAAACAATGTGGAACCCTTTGGAAAACAATAGCACAATATGTTCATATTATAAAGATATCATTCCACAAAAGCTGATCAAGATAACATTACATTATTGCTCAACTCTAAAGTAATAAATGTTATATCGGGCTTATGTGTGGCTTCATCAGAGCAGAGATAGCTGCCAAAGGAAAACAGCAAACATCCTAAAAAGCCTTGCTATTGAAGCTGGTAGACATGTAGAGATTCTTTTCAAAAACTTCATATTTACAATATATATATATTTTGTTTTTTTAGAGGTCCCATGATATGGTGCTCTTTGGCTGTTTTTATATACAAGTTAGTGGTCCCCTGATACCATATCTGAAGTCTCTTTCCCAAAATTCAGCCTTGATGCAGAAGTACAGCCACTAGAGCAGTCCCACAATGAGCTTTCCTTAGTATGTGCCATTTCTGAGTCTGTAGCTTTTGAAGGTGGGGGGTGGCCTTGACTAACTGCCACTTTGCTTGTTTGAAAGAGTCTCTCAGTCTCTCTCAGTCTCTCTCAGTCTCTCTCTCTCTGCAAAGCAGAGAAAGGGGAGGTAACCTTGCTCCTTATGACCTCATAAGGGGCAAGATTCCAGATCGGCCCATCTGAGCTTTCATTTTCTCAAACGCAGAGCAGGATACCCAGGGCTCGGTTTACACCTATCACCATTTCTAGTCACTGGGGGACCAAAGGCAGGCTGGGAGAATGCATATTAATGTTAACAAACCTCACAACGTGGTGATAAAGCTTATATTTTACACCAATAATAGCTATGTGGCACAAAGCACAAATTATACTTTTTTGTCTGCATTGCAGCAAATAGAATTTTGTTATCTGCCCAGGTCCATGAGTCTGCAGCCCAAAATGTAAGACCCCATGGACTGCACACTGACTGTACATTTTTGGATAATATTCAGGGCCTTTACTGGTGAATTGTGACATGAGAGTACAAAGAGTCGTGGTAGACAGGGTGGACAGAATATACATTAACTCACAACTCTACAGTAGGGATGTCTTTCATCTGATCCAGAAGGACTAGCAACAAGTAAACAATGAGAACGTAATAACTTTCCTACTACAAAAAGGGAAAGCATAGTAAAGTAAGGGGTTGCAAAGGAGGGCTTAAAGAGAGAAGTTGAACTACAAAAGGTGTGGAATGTGGATGTGTTTGGTGTCTGACAGCAGCAAATTCATCTGAAACTTCTGACAGACTTTCGGATGACTCGGAGTGGTTGTAAACCAAAAGGCATCGTGTGCATTTGCCTCTCTGTCTCACTGAAAAACAAACCACTATGAACATAATTATATGGTGAGAACGCTGGTTAACCAGCTACAGTGGGTTTTTTTTCTCCGATGATTAAAGCAGAATAATTAGCTTTAATTACTTCCTGCTTTACACACCATCTCCTGCAGGTCATGCACACCGAGAATGAACAATGTTTTTGCTTTTCCCAGGATTTAGGCTTAGGGGATGTATGGGCAGTGAGGAGTGAAGGGGTTGAGGAAGAAGACTGGGGGGGCGGAGGTTCTTTACCAGACTCTTCAACACAAAAGCATAGATGTAGGATCTCTGCTCACGGTTACAGTAAGCGCTAATAAGGTGCAAGCATGGGTGTGTGAAACGTGCACCTACACAGGCACACATAGGGCTTGTTCGTCAGATTAAACTAAGAAGGAATTGAGTGGCAAAAACACCTATTATGGGCTCATTTGTATGTACATCACAGCCTCTCTTTGTAGTGGAGTAAGATGTGTTGAGGCGCGCTTCTCTGCTCCTCAATGAGAAAGTGACAGCCCTGCAAAACCCAGCCCCCCTTTAAAGCCCTTGAATGAGCTCTCTACACTGGTCCTGCTAAAATCCTGCACTGCATTAGTATGGGTAACAGCTCGCTCAGAGTGGGATCCGTAACACACATGGTATGGACAAAACGCCACGAAGAAAAGGGATTGGCAAGCACTAATGAAATGGTTCAATTAAACAGCTGCACTCCAGCAACCACCATCATGGTTCCTACTACAGACGTGAAATAATTTGAATAAATCAAGCTAGTAGTTGGGATTACATAACCAGATCACATGTATTCATTACGAGTACTGATCATTGATGTTTAGAGAGAAAACATTAAGTGAGGTTTAAATTGGAGCATATATACACATGAGGATGTTCAGCCCAATATACACCAGATTTGTTGCTAATAGTGAGTAATCTGGATTAACAGAGACTAATGTATGGGCATCTTTTTAGCCACACTAGCGCCAGGGTTCTAAGGATGGCAAATGTCGTTCGGTCTGTTGACCACTTTGGTACAGACGTATTAACACGGATGGACTGAATGCGATTTTGTGCAGACATTCATAATCCCCAGAGGATGAATCATAGTGACATTGGTGGATCTTGGACTTCCTCTTGCGTCACCATGAGGTTGACATTTTTGGTTGAGTAAAATTATTGGATGGAATGCCATACAATTTGGTACAGACTAAAGTTGTCCCAAAACCAGCATTTTAAACTGTGATACAAATACTAGTATAAAAAAAAAAAAGATACTCAATACCTTTTTCAATACCATGGCAAAAATTATTTAAAGTCCTGAAACACTTTTTGCAAATCAGCTTTTGCAAATCTTTTACCAATAGCACTCCTTCTATTCTTTTTCCCTGCTTGGCATTAGATCTGGACTTGCCATGGCTAACTGTAGCTTGCTTCTTGAGGGACGGGTCACTCGCTGGCTGTTCTAAAGTCTAATCGCATAGTGCTGCCTGCTTGTGCCTCTGTCTCTACTCACGTAGTGGGTTTGTTGTAAGAGAGAATAACATAACAGCTGAGGACCAGATCATTTTTTCCCCCCATTGTTTGCAGCTTAGGGTTGAAAATATAAGTGCAGATCTGTTTTGCTCTTGGCTTTAGTACTTTCAATACTATCGAATGGAGACTGCATAAACACACGGTATCAAAAAAGTATAAATCTCAAAGTATTAATACTTTATAAGGGCTTAGTACAGTCACTCAGCAACCCTTCGTGATATGTAGAGTACAGGCAATACACCTCCTCTGAACTCTTTGCAACAATAGGTTATACCTAGATGTTAATAATCATTATATAAAGCAGCTTTGTACCTTGGTTAATATTTATGCTGTGTAGTCTTGTTAAAACACCAGTGTAACACATAAACGTAACTAACTACAACTGATTAATTATTATGAGGATTAACAAAAACCAATCGCCATCATAAGCTCCCAGAACTCAAGATGACATCTTCAGATTGCCGTTTTGTCTGATAATAACCTAAAGATGTTCATTTTGAGCCCAGAGATTTGGTAAAAAGGAGCTAGCTAATTTTTGCTGGATAAATACCTCAATAATTAGTCAATCACCCACATTGTTATCCGTCTGTTAATTTATAATCAATTTGTTGACTTTTTCATTTAATGTCCCCACAGGAAGAAAGACCAGACTGTTTAGTGGAAGACCATGCATTTGCATGCACAGCAAAACGGTATCTCATATTTGTATGTATGAAATTTCATATACCTATCCTGCCACCTTTGTGTTTAGTCCTGCGAGATTCCATTCTGTTACTGCCCTTGAGGTTTATCGACTGAAAGCCCAGGCGAGTCAAGGTCCACTGGAGAGCTCGAGGACTCTTGCTGACTCCCTTTTGGTCTCATTGGCTGATCAAAGCTTTCTACAACTGATGGCTCAGACTGTGTATTCTTCTGACCCCATATTAACAAGCCCAGGAAACCACAATCCCACCAGCAGGAATGCCTGACACACATTGTCTGACTCTCCCAGATCGCATCGCGGGCGCGTCTCCTCAACAAGCACCTCCAAGGTGCTTGTTGAGAAGACTAATTCGTCATGTATTTAGCACATGCATGGTCACAGTGAAACCAAACAAGAGCTATTCTATGCATTGCATGCATGTGCATGCAGGGATCACTAAAGGAAGGAGTCCAGGCACTCAGACATGACGGACGGTAATGAACCTACACACTCTCCTCACTCGTCATCCACATCCATCAATGACACACAGGGAGCAGATTAGATGGACTGCATCCATCACCTGCCGTTACACACTATTCCTTCAGGCTTTCTTCCAAGGAAACAAGATCTGGAGGACTCCATTTCAGTGTTTGGTCAATGTGGAAGGAGGTGTTTTGGAACTGAGTGGAGCTGTGTGCACAGCAGGGCTTGTACTACTGTGCCAGAGGGACGCACTAAGGTGAGATCTGTGACCCATGAAAAGTAATGCTGGGGACCCAAGCTCCTGCTGCAAGCAAATCTCCACTTCAATTTACCACCTGGCATAACCCTACACACAAACGTAGAGATAAATACGCATTACACCTGAGGACCTGAGGAACATGAGGTCCCAGGACACGCAAAGTCAGCGTTACCTTGGCAGCACAATTTATTTAAACAAGAATACAGAGAGACCTACAGCAGAGGGATCTCATTATAAAAGTTGGCTTTAACATATCCTGCCTGCTCGTACAAATGGACTACTTGGGATCCAAGCATTACGTTTTTTTTAAAAAAGGGGGCTGCAAGTACATTTCCGGACTGAAATGTGAGGCTCTTATGCCCCTGGAATTTCCAGTTTCTCATAACATATAGTAACCGTTTGAAAGAAGAAAGGGAAATCTTTCTTGCTCTTTAATCTGTGTCATGTCTTTCGATTAGTCAAGCTTATTCCTAAGGGGACACACAGAGTGGCTGCTGTGTTTCACAAACACCAAAGGAAACTAAATTAGTCATAAATTCAAGGGAAAATGGCTCTATTTAAGCTCAACAGCTGTTGTATCTGTGAAAGTGACAAATGAAAGTAAGCTTAAATGGGAGCTTAAAATAAACACATCAACTCTACATTCAAAATGTCCCACATTAAAGCTCAGAGTACAGCTGGTCACTGGTATTCACTGACCCCAAACTTACACAAAGAAACAGCACAATAGGCTTTCTGAAATTGTTATTAAAGTGAGAGATCAAACAGGTGGTTTTATAATATAAGTTACATTTGTAAGTCTATATAGGAGGGAGTTTGTGATTTATTGCCTCTTAATATTATCAAATGTTTCAGCACTGGACATTGATAAGACATCTCTTCATGTGGAAGTACACTGATTGGTATATCCTTGACCATAGCTCTAATTACATGGTAATCTCCTTTAACAGACAGCAACAGCTACTCAAAACTTTTCATCCCTCCATGTCACCCCGAGGCATCCCTTGTAACATAAAGCGTTGTCACGTCCCTCCGCCCCTCTGTTTCTGCACTGCTGAAAGCTGCCGAGAAGCTGGCAGTGGCTGCAGAGAGGAAGCTCACATTTCAAGACAAAGCCCGATCCTCTGTCAGAAAGGAGACACTTTCCAAACCAGGCCTGCCATTTATCACCAAAAACCTGTTTTTCTGCCTGCTCCGTCTCACACCTCTGCCCTGAAAAGCTGCCCGGTGAAGTTGCCTTTTGACAGTGTGAGACCCGCGGATTGTCAGGGATCAAGCTCGCCAAAGCTTTACCGTTTCTGTGCACGATTGCACAATGAGTAGATGCCATCTAAATTACCTCTGCTCTGTCTGCTTTGCCTTGAGAGTGATGCATATTGTTGACATTGTGGACAAAACCAAATTTATTACACTGTGTGAAGGCATGCAAGGTGACGCGGACTTTGTTTGAGTTTCACACAAACAGAAGGAGAGGGGTCGAGGAGCCATCGATGTGCGATACACAGTGTTAGTTTACTAAAGTTTGGATAAACAGTATTTTCTGAGGCCACTTTTGCCTCAGAGTACAAAGAACACAAGAATTTCCATTCTGAGAGTTATCAACATTGCAACGGTCAAGCTTTTGTCAGCGTAAACAGACATTGTAGAGCAGCTGAGGCTGTTTAGAGAAAAGTGACAAGTTGTCAGGATTTAAGCATGGCTGCAGCTGGTTAAGATGGAGCTTCCTGTGTGAAATTACATGGTGGGGATAATCAGATAATGACCCTGTAAGGAGCAGATTTATCTTGTTTAAAAGGTGAGAGGTCATGATATACAGAAGTCCCTGTGTTTCAGGACCTGAGGTTAAAACACATGTATTGACCTTTGACCATTAAGCTTCAACTGTGTCCGACACGTTTAACACCAGGGTCAGGCTTATGACTACAAAGACTGTGGCTTTCAACTAAGGGGCAGAATAGCAGTTTTCTACCATGCAGTAACAAAGACCCACTGATCCCAGCAACTTAACTTCACTGTTGAAAGTCTGAAGGCACGCCCAGCTTCCCTGCACTGCTATGAATCCATGGAAATACCTTTCTGACAAGCCTGCCATTTAAAGCTTAAATGATGAAAAATATCAGAGCTATGTAACTTCATCCTCTGCTGTCTGCAGTGGCAAATATATTCTTTTACCACTAGCCACCTCTTCCCTGTAGCATGTTAAGTGCAAACCTCTTGAAGCACGCTTCACTCAACCAACAACTTAGAAGCTAAAGCAAAGGTAGGTATAAGACATTTTTTTTATTTTGCAGAGTGAACCTTTATTTCATCTGGATTAGCATAGTTCTGTTGGAATGTGTCCAAAAGAAACAGCACACTTCAGCTCCTCAAATACCTTCAGTCAAGCTATATTTCAGATTCATGCAGCCACCTGCTCATCGGCGTCGCTATGCGCGTTAACCAAGTTAAAAGGAAATGGCATTACGAGCAATGTACTGTCTTAGGGGGACCGAGAAGTGGTGAACAGTCGGAGATGCTATTGCGGTCTCTCAAAGGGCGATAACAATGTTAAACAGCAGCTGACTGATGCAAACTGCTTAGACAATGTGCCAAAAATAAAAATCACATGAAAATCATTAGTGTAGAATTTTCCCCAGGATTCACTCATTTATCATTCCTACAGCATGTAGAAATGTTCTCACTGATTAGTAGAAAAAAACAGAGCCTGGAAAAAAAAAAAAAAAAGAGGAAAAAAAACAACAGAGGTTTGATTTACAACTGAAAAAAATCAAATAGCTTGAAGCTTCTTTGGGTACTGGTCTTCGTCATACAGTAATATTCCATCATAAAAACACTGAAAATGGGTCATTGTTTATGGCATGCACTGAGTAGTCTGGCAACACTACATTTAACAAGATCTAAAACAAAAAAGTATTTTCACCAAATAAGAAGCATATGGTTTCACAATCAATTACAGCCATGTTCTCTCCGGCTCACATTTAACAAGAACCACTTGTTCTCCACTGCACAGCTTCCAGAGGAATCATCTCGCCGCACGGCTCAGTGTAACCTCAGGAACTAGCCACCTAAAAGCAGCCCCCATTCATAAAAACAGACCTTAAAGAGACATCAGACACACCACAAGATCCTGTATAGTGTTTTCGGTTATATATAGAAGAAGTCATGTTGAAGACTGAATCACTACAAGGGCAGTTAATCATCTTCGGCTCATAAAAACTGTAAAAATGGCAATATGTCACCACTATATTTAGTTGTCAACAACCTATAAACAATATGGGTGAGTGTCAGTTTACAATTACTACAATAATATAATTGAAAAATCTGAAACATGGTTAATCTTATCATCTGATTTAAACTAACCGCAAATCAATGTTCTTCATCAACATGTGAAACACACAAGCTTTGGCCTAATAATCTGGAAAGCCAAAGTAGTATTAGTGGGACTCTGCACGCAATTTCTATAAGAATGGGGACTTGTGCAGGTTTAAGGCATGCTTAGTAAGAACTGAAGGAAGTTACAGTAACATTTGTATTGTTCGAAGTTGAGCTGCTATAATATACAGCAGTAGCTTATTTTTAATTATAACACAAGCAATGGCCAGGTTGGCTCAGTTAGTAGAGCAGGCGCATATATACATAGGAGGTTTATGTCTCAACGCAGAGGTCCAGGGTTCGAGTCTGACCTGTGACGATTTCCTGCGTGTCTTCCCCGTCTCTCCTCTTTCTCACCTAGCCGTCCTTTCCATTAAAGGCGGAAAAGCCCACAAAATGTCTTAATTATAACACAAGCAAACAAACTCATGAAGTCACCGTGTAAAATAAAAAAATGACTACTATAATTTATGATCCAGCAACCACAAAGCTGGAGTCTTTTTGATGGTTAAAGAAGGAATAACTATGAAGCTTCTCATCCTCACAGCAATACAAATTTGGCTGCCTGGAAGTTTGAGTGTCCCTTGTAAAAAGCAAATTAAAAATACCTGTCAACCACGTCCACCCACAAGGCTGGGTTTGCTGGGATCAAATGCAGTATCAAAGACTGATGTGTCACAGTTTAGAGAGGTATTTAATACATTAATCTGGGAGCATGGTAGGACGGACCCTGGCTCTCTCGCCTCACCTGACCCACAGAGGAAATCAGATCAGGATCACAGGACCAAGTTGGTGAATGCCAGAAGGAGCTCTTCACCTCCCTGAACAACAAGGTGACTGGGAGGGGTCTTTTTCAATTTCTTCCCAAACGCACACAGTCACTTTTACACATGCATGTCATGTCGTCAGGGACGTAATTAGCTCCTCCACAGTTTTAGGGTTCATTGTTTTACTCAAGGATATTCCTGTGCCAACTCAAAGGTGCTACACTTGACCAAATCCAGTCCAATCGTCCTCTGGAAGGACTTATTGCATCAAATTGCCTTTGTAAATCTGTAAAATGTCTATTGTTTACAAGTAATTATTGTCAAAACTTCAACCGTCAAGAAAGCCATCTTTGGTGTGCCCCTGACCTTTAAAGCACCCATATCATGCTCATTTTCAGGCTCATAATTGTATTTTTAGGTTGTACCAGAATAGGTTTGCATGATTTCATTTTCAAAACACACCATATTTTTGTTGTTGCTGCAGATCCTGTTTTCACCCTGTGTGTTTAGGTCTCTGTTTTAGCTACAGAGTGAGACATCTCACTTCTTTACCATCTTTGTTGGGAGTCACACATGTGCACTACCTACAGTAGGTAAGATCAGTACAATGCAGGATTAGCTGGGAGACTTCTTCGAGACGAGGGCCAATAATTATTATTATTAAAAAAATGTATTATTATTCTTTTGGAGATGATGGTGAAGTAGTGTGTGTTGTAGCAGTGTTCTGCCATTGAGAACGAGCCATTGAGAACATGCTAGCATGCTAGCGCTAGCATGTGCTACGGTTAGCCACCTCATCTTGGCTAGTGACTTAGAAAACCCTGCAGATTTTGATCACCCGGAGACCGAAGGCAGAGGACATTCAGAAACCTGTATTTCACTCAAAACAGCATGGATAGATTTTTTTTTCATAATATGGGCACTTCAATCATTCGTTACAGATTTAAAGCTGACATAGTTCTGCTTAAGAGCTCACAATTCCATCTGTAGTGGCTCAAAACCTGTGTCTCTTCCTCACTTAGAATCAGGTTAATGCTTGTCAAAGTCCATCTGCAATGAAACCTGATCAGATGTGCGTGTGTGTGACCTTAGCTCCTCTCTGAACCTCTAACCTCTCCTCAGTCTGATGTCCCCCAGCTGCCAAGATTACTGCTAAATTTAAGGTCTTCATCAGGACCTTTTTAGACGCACAGGAAACCACTGTCCAATTTTATGGACTCACCCACCAGGAGCACGATGTCCTAAAAGTTACTTTGATATACAGTCTGCAGCCAAACCTTTCACTCATCTGATTTCCAGCTGTGAGATGAAAAGCAGGAGGCAGCTCATGTCCGACTTGTGGATGGAAATTCATGTTCAGGTTTTCTAGTTACTTTGGGAAATAGGAAAAAAAAAAAACATTCTCTCCCAACTTAAAACTCCTTGGATGTAAAAAAGCAACACTTCTGCCCTCAAGTTAATGTGTGTGCCTTCATCTGCCTCTCAACCTTTCAGAACATAATTTAGACAATCGCAGGCTTCATGACGATGCTGTCTGGGACATTTTAAAGTTGTTCACCGTAAGCCAGATGCGGTCTCACTATGCGTAAAAGCAAAGTGCACTGGTTATTCCTTCCATAAACATGCACGTAATATAGTCAAATTTCCAAAGTAAACCAAACATTAACCAGAAATAAGGCACAAAGTAATGACCTGAGGAAATGCACTGACTTTAAAGAATCCCAACCGGCAACCTCCAAGTAACACGTTTCTTAAAAAAGAACTAATGTGAGTGTAAGTTTGTGAAAGTGAGTGTTTACTGAGAGAAACGAGCGTGCTGGGGCCAACAGCTCTGGGAGACTCGGGTCTTTAATACACTCCATATTCCATGAATGTCTCTCACCGTGTCCTTGCACTGGGAAACTTGCTAATGTTTAATGCCTTTTGAAGAGCCACAGAGTTTAAAAAAAAAAAAAGTTACAGAGCCAGACAAAAAAAGATCAAACAAAGAGAGTGAGGGAGGAAAAGCTGCAGGACATGCAAATCTTTCTCTTGTAAGAGATGAGAAACATTTGTGACAGTGTCTATGAATAGTAGTGTTTGTTTAATTCATGACCGTCTTCTTTCCGCCAAAGAGTTGTCATGTCCACCCCCGGCTGTAAATAGACTTGCTTTTCTGATAAGGTAGTAAGTAATCTTATAGTTGCGATATTTCTATGAGATCCGAAAAACAAGACAGGGAAAAACTACAGCTACCATGTTGTGTGTCTTCCGTTTTTGTTGTGCATGTGAGGAAAGCTGCGAGGAGTATTCGATTGTCACTTGACACAGATACAGTTTGAACATGACATATTTTTTAAAAGCAGACAGGATGGTTTCTCTATCCTTTCTTTCACCAGAGGGTAAGGCCCTTGCTGATCCAGAAACAGACAGTAGCTTTCTCCCGTCAAAGCACACCAACAGTTGATGTGGATGTTCAAAGAGTGTGAGGAAGGAATAGAAAAGGAGAGTTAGGAAGCGAGAGAGGTGCACCCGGAGCTCGTGTGTCATCTGACCTCATTTTAAGATGGACCTGTGAGGTTGTAGGGAAGGCAGGGGTGTAGCTTTCACAACCTTTTCTTTGCATCTTACGAAATGACAGGACGGGGGGGCACATACAAAGGCAGAGTAAGACGTCTGCCTGGAAACCATCCACAGAGAGATGAAAGAGCCCCGGTGAAGTCATCGTGCAAAAACGCAACTTGCAGAAATACACCGAAATATTCAATCTCTGAATAATGGCAGAGAGTATTGTACCAAAAGACAGAGAAAGCCGAGCTACAGAAAAGGTTTGGTCTATCTCATCTTCTCATGTGTTACAGGCAGCATCACAAGCTTTGCAGTTTCTCATGCAGCAATAAATTCACTTAAAATGTTATCCCAGGAAGCGTAAAAATGATAAAGACAAAGCAGAATGGATAAATGAGGAGCAAAAAGTAACTCAAAAAACTGCAAAATACATGAGTCTGTTGTTGCACAGAAAGCTCTGCTGACCCAACTCAACACATACTGTATATAAAACATCAGGTCTACTTGGTTGTCGGGTTTCCTGCAGATGCCAATCAATGATGGTGCATCCCAGGACCAACAAAGCACTCACTATAAAATAAAATACCGACAGGTATATATATACCCACAGGTGCACAAGCTGCATGTGTATATCACACTAACACATGCACATGGCCTTGGTCCACTTTACATATTTTTCAAATTCCAGAGGCAGTGAAAGCACCGTGCATTCAGCAGCACTGGGCCCCTGGGACACCCCCCCCCCCAAAAAAAAACATCTGCACCACAGGAAGTCAACAGTTGAACAGCCGTGTGCCTTCTTTTGCCAAGGCTGCTGTCCAGACCCTCAGGGAGAAAGCAGCCTTTGCCACCCACACACACACACACACACACACACACACACACACACACACACACACAAAAGACCATGGCCCTCTGTCTGGGCCCTGACCTAGATGGAGGACACAAAGCAGTGGTGAAAGCTGTAGCGTGGAACAGGGAGGACACTGTGGAAATCCTCTTCCGCTCTGACGTGACGCCAGGAGGAAATAACCACAACAAAATATCTGCTTCCTCTGGCACAGGAGGGAGGAGCAGGGGCCCATTGTCAATTGTCAGACACAACATGGGCATTTCTATCTGTCGTCACCTCAACAGATAAGGGCAGGAAACACTGTCCTGTGCTCCCCAATCAACAAGGCTGTGTTAGCTAGCTGCACCTGCACAGAGCATCCCATTGTAGTGCCGTGTAACATTTTTGTATTATTTGGTGTGTTTGTCCTCTGTGGGGGATTGGCCAATGTGGGGGTTTTGAAGCCAAATACTGACATTGTTGACTGAGGCTGTGACAATGACTGGAAATTACATTTCATTTCACCCAACTTCCATTTCATATCTGCCAGGAATAATTCATACTAGCAACAATAATCATTGTACATTTGTGTATGAAATTTGTCACAATGAATGTCATTTTCATATGCAACTATTTTGATAATCAAATTAACATCTAAGTAATTTCAAGCGAGGTGGGTAGTCTCCACTGTAATTGCATGCAGAAACTGGCACAAAGTTATTTTAAAATAGGTTCAGTCATTCAAATTTAGCAAGTTTGTAATTCAACAGGCTAGACTACAGGCATAGACAATATATAAGCAATGCATCCAAGTGCCATCATAAAGTCATAAAGTCAAAAGTCACTCATCAAAAGTTGCTACCAGTCATTTATGTAAAGAAACTTTTATCCAACTAGTCGGTCTGTGTTTTCCAGCATGTGCAGATATTCAGATATCTTCATACTGGATTATTTTCATTAATGGCCCCATGACATGATGCTCTTTGGATGCTTTCATATAGACCTTAGTGGTCCCCTGATACCATATCTGAAGTCGCTTTCCTAAAATTCAGCCTTGGTGCAGCAGTACAGCCACTAGAGCCAGTCCTACAATGAGCTTTCCTTAGTATGTGCCATTTCTGGGTCAGTAGCTTTTGAGGGGGGCTCGTTTGAAAGCCATGTCTTTCTCTCTCATGGGCGGGCCAAATTCTCTGGGTGAGCAAAGCAGAGAAAGGGGATGCAATCTTGCCCCTTATGACCTCATAAGGGTCAAGATTCCAGATCGGCCCATCTGAGCTTTCCTTTTCTCAAAGGCAGAGCAGGATACCCAGGGCTCGGTTTACACCTATTGCCATTTCTACAACTGGGAGGGCCATAGGCAGGCTGGGGGAACTCCTATTAATGTTAAAAACTCAAAGTGAAATTTTCATGCCATGGGATCTTTAAAAATAAAATAAAAGAAATCCCTAAAATAACAAACAATGATCAAGTTTGCCCCTCAACACGTTTATCCTTGGCGGAGGGCAAAATCCTTTTAAAAACAGCGTCTACACCGTGCAGCACTAAAATCCTTAATGGAAACCAAGAACAAGCATGTTCAATGCGGTAAATCAGCGAGAGTCATTTAGATCAAGTATACTGTACACTAGGGTTGGGCGATATGGAGAAACTCAAATATAACGATATATTTCACAAAATATTTATGCAATGAGATTTTTGATAAATAATCATCAGTAAAGTGGATCTAATGACTAAGTGGTTAATGGCAAATACAGTCTGGTAAGTTCAGAAAATGACATCACTTTACTGTTATGCAGCCTTTAAAACCAGGAAAAGACAACACTTATGCCATATTACAATATCCAAAATCTAAGACGATATCTAGTCTCATATCATCATATCGATATAATATCAATATATTTCCTAGCTCTACTGTAGCACACACACACACACATCTGTATTAATAAACACCATGGGCAGCCCCATACCATACCACAACAGAAGCTACATTTTGGAAGGATGGAGGGAATAATGCCAGGCAAACAGGAAGCACCTTCCCATAGCAGATGTTGCAGGACTAACCTGTGACCTCTTGTTGCACTGGTTAAAAAAAAAAAAAAAAAAAAAAAACAAACGACCGACCGACCGATTCTCTCCTGACAGGGAACCTCTCTCTTAAAAACAACCTTTGGAGGCATTTTGGTCATTAATAGGCACATGTCACAAGCCAGAGCCCTGACAGAGAGTAAAGAACCAGACTGGTGTGCTTCAGTACAAACTAGAGAGAGAAAGACAATTAGTTTGGATATAAAAACAACGTCCCCCACGGGAGGGGTGTGAATCTTCACGATTTGATTACGATTCAATATCCCGATGCATCACAAAGAATCACCTCTTCAATATTGTTATATATTGCAACACATGGTTTTCATCTACAAAATTCAAGCAGTTACATATTCACAAACTCTCCTTTTTGTTGTATCTGTCCTTATAAAAGACACATCTTGAATGTCTGAACACAGCAGACAAAAAGCAACAACAAAAAAGCAGCAACCAGAAAATCCAGAAATGTGTATGTTCCATTGTACAGTAATTGTTTTTTGTTGATTCATGTCAACACTCCCTACCCCCACAACTGGGGGATAATTTCAGGTCCCTTGCCATCGGGACCATCGCTTTCCCAAACACTGAGCAAAGAGGTGCAGTTTAACAAAACTTCCTCATGCAGCAAACCTACTCAGTCTGCCTCTGTTGTGCCATCCCTCTGTCAGAAATGATTAAGAAAACACTGAAGTCTGGCTTCTATGCCGACTCAAAAGGAGGTTCAGTTAGAGGACAGCAGAGAGGAGGATGGGGGGGATTCAGTAGTTGGCATAGCTTTTATAACTGTAACAAACTAAGTGAAACGGAGCAGAGGAAGGTGAAACAGAGTGCGAGTACAGCAGCAGTGGAGGGGAAACTAGATGAAGTTGGGGAGGCTGGTGAGGTTAAACATAATTTAAACCACAGAAAACAACAATACTGGCTGTGTAATGAGCTTCCCTCTCTGCTCTGGTAATTACTGTCTCCCAATACAGAACAATGCTGACCATAATGGGCTAATGCGGATGGGTGTACTGGCTGCAGAAGAAGAGATCATCAAACATGGTCAGGTAACAGATCTCGGGTCAGCAGAGGTTTCACTGGATGAGTATGAAGCTAATAGATAAATATAAGCCGCTAACAGAGCAGACTGTGTCTAAAGAGCAGAAACTGTGAATGAATAAATGAACGAATGAATGAATGAACAAACTACATTCTGGGACCATGGGGTGCTTGTCCAATGTAGAAAAGTAACGGAGATTTCTATTCAAGTTGTGGGCCCATTTTGTTATTTGGCATTTTCCATTTTTCTTACTCCTCCAGTTAAGTTGTCTTCTACATTATATCTCATTGAGATATTTCCAGCACAGCAGAGACAATGGAGTTTGATAAGAAAAAAAATATTATATACACGTACATATACACACCTATTGAGGGACCAAATATTTCCTAAATGAGAAAACTAATGAATTAAACTAATTAAATACGGTGACATTTTGTACAATCTTTTGTGTGCAGTGTTTTTAGCTCGCACAGACTAAAACAAAGAAATCTCCAATCGAACCATCCCCCAAAATGAGTTCAGGGACATTGAGCATGGATTGAAAGGAATCGGAAAGCTCTAAAACATTCACAGGCTCCCCGTGCCAAGAGCTGATAAAGCCACCAGCTTATGTCATACATTGTGCTAGCTCCATCGTACAGAGCAAGTCCAAGCTCCGCAGGTACAGTCAGGTACCAGGACCGGGCAGTTAACACAGTACAGGCTGCTATGGAGACGGATCTGTCCTTTTAAGCTCCAACCCACAGTGGAAAGACGAAACGCAGCATAAGGAGCACCGCCAAACACAACAGAGAATTAATAAACTGAATGGTACAGTAAAAAGCACTGCTACTAGGACATGCAAACCACTGAAGGTAAATACAGTCTCTCCAAACAACAACTGGGCCCTCTGCAGGGTCAGTTGTAGCCCGCTGACCCCATTCATTAGAAGATCAAACACAGTTGAAGGCCCTACCCATCAAACGCCAGTGGCCTTTTCAGCCTGTTTAAACCTGCTGGTGTGGCGGGGAGGAGCTGAGGACTGATTGGGAGCTGCCTGATGTCACTCTGCCTGTGGCCCGTTGCTATGATGAGTTCATTCAACCCCGGGACACAAAGAGTTAATGGCTGCTTGGATTATGCAATGGCATGCCAGACGCCATTCTCCTCTCTTGCCCTCCTTTCTACCCCACCTCCCCTTCAAACGGGCTCAAGCCAAATTAGGCATTCCTGCACGTTTCGATCAAATACATTTGAATGCAGTGGCAGCGCTGCGCATGCTTTGGCACCGGCGTGGGAACAAAACAGGGATTTTGTTTCACTCTGAAGGAAAGCCTGCCTCACCAGGGCCTCACACCTGTCATGTGGGGGGAAAGTTGTCATAAAGATTTACAACTGTCGAAGTGGGTTATAGCTGCAGCGGCAAACCAACAAAACATCTGTATTCATCAAAAGTGAACATGAAACCAAAGGTTATTACTATCATACGTATAGCAGATGAGAGATCCAGCAACTGCGGATTAGACCGGGTTGAAGTTAAAGTTATACTGAAATAGGGCTAATCGCGGTCTCCTCTAGCTGTAGATAACGGGGCCAACGCATTTTTTGTCTTAGTGCATGCATTGCTTTAGTCCGGTGCAACACCGGCAGTGCCGCCGCTAGTAAGCTTAGCGTAGTGAAAGGAATCCTATGTTGCCAGTTAGCATGTTGGGAGTAAAAGTGAGCCAACAAAAAAAACAACCACAACCTAATTACTTCTACTGGTCTGCATATTCACAACAAGTACAAATAGCAGTGCATATTAAGACGATTTCCTAGGCAGATGTATATGATTTGGGACTATATTGGGTGGAAGCACAGCTACAAGGGTGCAGAGTGTTGGTGGCGTGTTCCTTTAAAGACGGTCAGCAAATGTCAGCAACTGCAACTGATAAGATATTTAAAAAACAAAGGTTTTGGTTGGGATCATTTGTGTTAAGCGTTGGGAAATTACAAATCTCTTCTGGCATACTATCCCACTGAAGCATGGCATCAAGTAATCGGAAACAGCATGGAACAAAAAAGATAAAAACTTTGCAGAACATAACACAACAAAGTCAGCAGCAGGGTCAAGGTGCAGGCTCACCACTCCTCCAGTCAGGACAGGAGACAGAGCTGTGCCTGCAGGCACCAAGTCAAACAACAGCGATCCCTCCAGACAAGGCTGGCAACCACGAGGGGCAACAGACCAACTACGACAGGAAAGAAGGAAAAACAGACAGATCTACAAGGCCTGACTCCAATCACAACCACAGGGTCCAACAGCAGAGCCAGCAAAACCACCAACACATGAGCCTCAGCCAACACGCAGGAACTCTGTCACATGCACAGACACACAGTGCATGGGTCATTAGGTGAAGTAATCAGCATTTAAAGCTTGGAGCTCTGTCCTCGCAGTCCTCGCTTATTTGGGTTTATTGATGACAAGAGGCCAACAGGGATCCACAGAGGGCAGTGGTCATTATGAACTGTGGGTATTTTTCCGGTCTGACCAAAGAAAGAGATTCAGTCTTCCTGCACAAATCAGCAGGTACGCTTCCTACCCACACATACCAAACATTTAATGTTGCAGCTCGGAAAATATTAGCCAGTACAACATCTTATAAGCTATCACAACCATCGTTCTTTCATTAATCTGTCCCTCTGACTGGTGATTTTGGCAACAATTGATCCATACATTTTTTAATGATTCCAATCAACACATTTAAGAAACGCCAGGAAAATGAAGCATTTTTCCCCCCTTTTGGTCCAACAGTTAATTTATATGTTAGAAAAAAAATAAGCATAGTGAGGACAATAATAATAATAGTAATAATAATAATACTAATAATAATTATAATAAGGGAAAATGTGTGTTTTCACATCCCAATTCATGCAACCTTGCTTCTCTCTGTTGCATTTCAGTTGTGCTACTGAAAAGAAAAAAGAAAAGAAAAGGCGTGAGGTGGGTGAAGGCATCATGTAGCTGTCAAATGGGACATCTTTGCTCATGTTTGAATAAACTTGACGACACAGCACGTACAGACATTTATGACAGCGTTGCATGTTTTCAATTGAGCCAGACGTGCATCTTCGCTAGAGGCTCTTTTCTCCCTCGCTCTTCTTTAAGATCTTTAAAGATGGCAGACCTTTATCAGTTTTGGGGTCATGGGCTGAACGACAGAGAAACGAGGAGACACAAGCACATCAATTTAGAACTGACAAGGAGCACAAACCTGAGGTATTGGGTAGCCATGATTGAAACCTCTGAGAGTGCAAGAAGATCCTCCCCTGGGAGAAGAGCCCTATACAACGGAGTGAGTGCAAACTGCACATACCAACTGTGTGGAAAAGGAGTTCAAAAGGCTTCACCTAAACCTGAATAAACATTGTCTGATAAATGAACAGAAACTACAGCCATGAAAGACCTTGGTAAATCCTCCCCCAGTCTCACGACTTGTGCTACCAATCAACCTCCCGGATGTGCACAAACACAGAAGAGAGAATCGGATCTTATTATCCAACTCTATTCATCATTCTTTTTCTGCTCAATGCAGGATTGCATGCATCTGGTCTTCCACGGTATTTCAGCATCCATAGGAAGACAAAATGACGCTACATATAACAATATAAACCAATCCAATAGAGCTCCACAAACCAGGGCTGGGTTATATTGTTGAAATCAATGTCCCAGTATTACCAAGAAGATTTTCCAGAAGCAGGATCTGTTTCAGCGTATATGTCAGCTATAGGCCAACACTAACAAGCCTGTACTGACCATTTTAAAGTTACATTTAGTTTGTAATTAAAACAAACTCGTTAAACGCTAACATAGGATCATATCACGATATGACTGCAATTCAATCGCGGGTAATGTTGAATTATCGCCCAGCAACTACACGGCCTGTGCTTCACAATAGTAAAACCATGGATCACAGCCTTGCTCTGCCATAACAAAGCGACCCACTGGTGTGGTGGGAATAAAAAAAGCAGGGCCCAGATTCAGAACAAGAATAGTGAGTTTGGGTTTATAGGATGAAATAATCAACCTTCCTTCAAATTGTCATGTAATGTAATAATACGATGTATGAATTAGTTACAACAGTTTAATGCATCAACAGCTGTGCATGACAGAGGCCAATCTCATGCCACGCTCTGCATTGTAATCCACTCGAATATGCATGAATAAATTCCAACAGTACAATTTCATTTTGAAGATTTTTGTCGACCACAGATTAAAAACAACACTACCTTATAGCAAACAGACACATTCCACTTGGAGCCCGACCGATATATTGGCGGGTCGATATTAGGCATTTCCAGAACTGATTGGTATCGGCATTTATAATGGCCCATAAAAATAATACAAATGGTGGACCATTTAATATTCATTCATCAGAATAATTTATAATGACAAATAAATGACAGACAACCACGTTATGAGGTTTGGTGTTGCATAGTTTGTCCACCAGAGGGCGCTCTACAACGCCCTGTTGGCAACACTGATTTTTTTGGGGTGTTTTTGTTCAAAGGACTTTAAGTTTCATATCTTAAGTCTGAATTTTTATACATTTTATTCATCATAACGTTGATATATTTTGATGTTCCTCTGTTCTGTTTTAAAATTACTCAAATACCTACAAATAACTAATGTTAGGGAAATCTGTTTGTTTTGTTACGTGTTTCTGGATTATTTTTTTTAAATATATATCGGTGGATATATCGGAATACCGGATTTTTAAATAACCAATCATTTGTATCGGCCTTAAAAATCTTTTATCGGTCGGACTCTAATTCCACTCCACACTATATATTCCTGTGTTTGTTTAGGCTTCATCCTTTCATCCCGTCTGAAAAGTATTCAAAGAATCAGGCCCAGTGTGGAGCTAAACATCCTCTGGGCACAGCAGGGTTAATAAGAACATATGGATTTATTTTTTTATTTTTAAAGCAGCTTTGGGTGGGCATGCCAACAAAATAACACCAAAAAAGGCCCCCATGGTATTTTCTCAGCGCCAGTCTCCAGCTGAAACAGTATGCTACATATTAGCTTAATGGACCTTCTGATAGAAGCAATGGAACCACCACTTAGTAAAACACTGGTCGATTCTTAAATACTGAAGAGCTTCTGCACTACAAACACTTCCTGTATCCCTTATATTCCTGTGCAAAACACCATCCCTTTGTTGACCGGACAACAAATCCATTACACTGATCTAATAATATACACTGTGGTTTGCTACTCCTGCAGTTTCGTGACAGTATCTTGTTTTATATTGTGTTATGGAAGCCAGAGAAAAGATACAAGTCAATTAAGCCTGGACTCACTATTGAATTCCATCAAGAAACGCGATTGCACACCTAAAAATCACCATGAAGTGAATATTAGTTTTTACATAGGCATCCAAATTATTAATGTGCATAGAAAATACAGATCTTCTCCAGCTGCACCATAAGGGAGTGAGATATCAAAGAGGAGTGTGTGAATATGTTACTTAAATATTTCACATCTATCTCAGCTCCTTGCCAATAAGCCCGGCCGTTTCTTCACCAACATACATCAGGAATGAGACTGCCTCGATGAAGCAGGGGCAAACGGGAATGAGAAACACACCGCGAGACGTGGACACAGGATGGAAGGAATAAATAGGCAGATAGACCGAGAGATGCTGCATTAACATTATGGACAACTCCATAAGTAGATTTCATCTACTCAGAGCTGCTTCGGGGACACGGCACTGGTCGACTACAAATAGAGACTCGGCAAGACACAGGAAAGCAAAGAGCGGAAGGGGACAAACAGAACCTAAAAATAAAACCAGATCTGGGTAAATATTTGATCACAGTGCCCAAACCCTGCTGATCAGACGCCCCTTGAGGAACATGGTGCGTTTGGTGTGGACAGCTTCATGTGGGAATAAAGCCACAATAAAAACACTGTCTCATTCGCTGCCATTTCTGGCCTTTCCGTTACTTCAACATATTCAGAAAGCCCTTTTAAAAATAGGACTTTTCTAAAGCAGGCTAAAAAGCAAGGCTGTCACAACAGTACCTGGCTTGGCTCTATTAATGAATCTTTTAAACACAAACCCACTGCAGCCTCTGTCTCCCCTGCTGCCTGCACACAGAGGACACATTCATCCCAAAGTGGGCACCATGAGGAGACTGGAAGGGGGGGCGACAGACACTTCAACTTAAAGGAATTTTTCAACCACTCAGGCTATCACGGCTGTGTTGAAGGCAAAGGCAAACACAATCTGTGCTGGTCTACCTTTCAGTCTACATGTGGAGATCAGATAAAACTGACTCCGTTTTGACATGATGAGCGGTGACTTAATGAGCCTGATCATTGGCAGGATAAGAGCATTCCTTGCACAAACTAGGAAGGATCTTTTCATGGCTTTACTCACTCTGCGGCCAAGGTTATGAACTTTTAAAAGGATTCGACAATGTCGGGGGTGCGCTGCGTCATGTTAATTTGTCTTTTTTTTCTAGCCGTTTTTCTTTTGGATAACAAAAGCAGATCTCTACCAGTGCATATGAATGGCACCCATGAAAGCATGCCAAGCCAGGGCTCAGAGAGGCAGTTCAAACATGCAAACAGAGCTATGAATATGATCATTTCAAATGGCATATCCAACATAATATGTGAGGATGGAAGTATACTAATGGGAGTACATGACAATGCTTCCTTCAGTGATGGATGGAAACCTACCATGCCTCTGCTCCAGATTCTAATTGAATTACAGTGGAACTAGAGTTAAATGTAAACGGACATGCTGTTGGTATAGTGCACATTTTTCTTGTTTCTAGTTATATCCTGCAGATGAAATCATCTGACATTTTGAAATTCAAAAGCCTTACTTTCCTCCAAACTGGGGTTAATGGGGGAGGGGTTCCCCCTTCCTCTATAACCCCCCAAAAATATTTTTAGTTTAAATTTTAACTAATAGAAACCGTTTTTATTTTATTTTTAAGAATGACAAAAAAAGGCGCTATAACTGTGACTTTCACTCTTCTCTCACAGTGCATGCAGTAAGTCCAAAGAACTAGGCTAACTGAAACCAGCAACAGCAAAAATCCTTTAGAAAAGCATGGAGGTCAACGTCGGGGTCCGCTACAAGAAGTGTAATTCCAACATTTTCGTGTCGTTTTGCAGCCTCTGGGTGAATGGAAATAAATAGAAATGAAAGCGTTCCTTGTGTTTGAAATGTACAGTAGCGAATTACCAACCTTGTAGGAAGATAATACCGACGGCGTACAGCTTCTCCACCGGTGGTTTCCTCCTGTTAATCACCGCGGGGTTTCTTCTGCCTTCCCTCCGCCGGTTCTCGCTCCGTCCTGGTAGATCCATGGCCGTCCTGGTGCTCCGCGGCTCCCCGGTGCTGTTCTCTGGCGACTACGGGAGAGCCGTAGGGCGAAAAGGAGACGTCAAAGAGAGTCGTGCGTCACCGTGTGCGTACAGGTAAACTAACCCCGTTACCTGCGCAGGTCCCCGGGGAAGCCAGACGGTCCGCTCACCTTGTTGTTTGTGGAAACTAGCAGGAACAAGGCAGAGACATGTGGGGACGGACGCTTCGGTTTACAGGCCAGCCAGACAAACGAGTTCAGAATGAGGAGCCCCGCCGAAAGTTTCAGGGTAAACTTTCAGCTTGGTTACGGGACGGAGGGTTGATGTGTAGTCTAAGCCACTTGGTTCATTACAACCCGGTGTGTGTACCCGCTGTCTGCCTCCCTCCACAACCACCGACCGCCGGGCCACAGTTCAGTCTTTAACAAGAGGGAGTTTGGCTTCGCGGTGCTTCCAAGTTGGCTTCCTCCCACTCGCCTGTGTGTGTGTGTGTGTGTGTGTGTGTGTGTGTGTGTGTGTGTGTGTTTTTTTTTTACACAAGCATCAAGTGGGCCGAAACAATACATACGTCTTCCTGCAAAGAATTTCAAAATAAATGTAAATAAAAGTGTAATTTCCTCCACTTTCTTTTTTTAGTGTTTGTTTTTGTATTTATTTATTCAACAGTTTAATGTTATGTTTAGTTCAATTTCGTGTCCACGTGTGTAGACAATATTAGAAAAAGCAGTTGGCATAACTACCTATTTAAGCAAACTCACCATTATGTATAATTTTAATATTGTTCTATCATTTTTTTTTTATTTGCCACTTTTGATTTTGAACATTTAACGTACATTATAGGTTGTAATTTCCTGACTTTCATTAGCAAATACGTTTTTGTTTGATTAAACCAAAACGTATTTGCTTTCCAAAAAAAAAAATATTAATAATATATTATATCATTTTTTTTTTTTACTTGTGCTTTGGTGTTGTATTATCAATTTAGCTCTTTTTAGTTAAACAGTAGGTCTACAGACAGACACAAAAACCCCTCAACAGTTTCAACTATTACGTGATTCTGTAGTCCTACGTGTCTGTCTATACAAAAAAGAAAGGGCTTTTACTTTGAAATGAAAACATCCTGTATTTAGCTGTGTATCTGTGATAGTTTGACGTGGATTCCCTCTTTCCCGACAGTGCAGCTTCCGGTGTCCGTACCCGACCTGCATAAGGCGTACAACACTGCGACCCCCTGGTTCAACCTGATTACTGTTTACTTCACCTGCACATATGCACAATACAAATAATGCATTGCAAATAATAAATCCAGCATGTCTTTATGTCCCAAAGATTAAATATTTTGGTACTAAACCAATTTGGCCCTTTTCCAAACCCATTGACAGTTTGCAGTGCCTTTGTCTATTTATGCTATTACAATCTATCAAAATTAATTTATGTAAATTACTTTCTTTCTTTTTCTTTCTCTATTATGTATGTAGGGACTAACTGTAATGTTGTATAATATTTCTGATTGTGGTTAATATAATGATTTTTAAGGGGAACTTTTTCTTTTCTTTTCACAATGCTCCCACATCACAGGGAAGCAGCCCATTCTATACATTCAAGAGTTTGACAAGTAATAAATGGCACAAACCCAGCGAGTCCTGACTATGCAAATACATCCCTGTCACCTTTAGGGAAGAGCCCCTGCTGCCACTACCGGTAGTACTACTGCATGTGTGGGACTGGTGACATGCTGCTGGTCCAGCTGGCACCAGGATAGCTGATAGAAACATGCAGTCAACCAAGCCGAAGGATTAAAGGCTCGACCCAGTGTTACTGCTGATAGGATGGGGCTGCAGTGGATAGGAGGATACACGGTTGTAAAAAATAAAATTCCAAAATACAAAAACCTTTAACGAGAAGGTGAAGTTTCTGAGGGCATGGTGTCAACTCGTATGCACTAACGACCTCTGCTACCCTGACTTGCTGTTTGCTTCCAAGACACCTGGGAGAAGGAGCTGACAGCTCTCGGGAAAAAGACACCATAGTGGGGCGGGTTAATTCAAAGCTCTCAGGCTCTCAGGCAGGAGAGGCTCCAAATTAAAGCTCTGACACACTGAGAAACCCCAGGCTGACTCCTACCAAGAGAAGGGAGAAATCTGGGAGACATATCACATCTTGGCAAAGCATCAGGGTTCCCACACTTACTTAGACACCGATGTTTAACCCTCCTGTTGTCTTCGGGTCAAATTTGACCCCTTTTCAAAAGGTTCCTATATCATAAAGTTGGGTTTCTCTCAAACAAATTGTCCAAAAAAGTAACGTGGATGGTTCCCTACAACGTTCCTCATAAGTTTCATAAATAAGCAGTTTACTACTTTCATTGAATTTGGGTGTTTTTTTTGTCAATTTTGTAGCATTTGGAGAAGAAAAAAAATTGATGAAAGAACTTGTGTGTGACAAATGTAAAAAAGAAAAGTGACAAAAATGTCAAACAAAGTGACAATAATGTCAAAAAAGCTTGAAAAATTTGGGAAAAAACTCATAAAAATTTCCAAAGGCTAAAAAAAAAGTCAACAAACAATGACAAAAACATCGGGTGAAAGACAAAAAGCGTTGAAAAAGACAACCAAAACGTCGATAAAAGGTTTTTCATTTGAAATTTTGACTCAGAAAAGCAAAGGAAGCCAACACGAGGGTTAAGATCTCGCTTGTAGGACTTTACTACTGTGTTATAATTTGCAGGGATATGGCGATACATAACGTTGGTTGAGTACTTTATTTAAGCCAATTCATTCATTTAACAACATTAAACACAAGTTCTTTTTTTTCAAATCCAGACAATTATGCAGATTGTCATGGGCTGCAAGGAATCCTCAAATCAGCCTCATCCTATCTTATACCAAAAAGAAAAAAAAGACAAAATTATGAATATAACTAGAAATGTATTGGTTTTTATTTCTGAATCAAAATCAGACAGTATTCATGACAAATGGGATTGTTTGATTCATATCCGATTCAAACAGATTCACATTACATTCTCAATTCTATTCCTGTTGAATTCTAAGATTTGTAAATTTCAAAATCAGATTCTATTGTATACAATTATTACAAACGATAAAAGGAAGAAAAAACAAGGGAAGAAAAATCAAAATTAATAAAAATAATTACAAGAAATTCCAGTTATTTTGAGTCTTACTAAAACTGCAATCAAAGACAGACACCAATCAGAGAATTGTGCAAAAAAAAATATATATATATAACCCTACCATTATCACATATCTTGTATGACGCATTCTAATCACTGTAAACAACATAATCAGACGATGTGTTCACATTCGGCAGCTCAAGCCTGCCGAGGCTGACTGAGTCCTGCATGGCACCAGAGATCATTCAGAATGACCAGGGTTAATTAAGCAACCCAGTTGAGCCTGATCATTCTTTTTTTTTTTTTTTATATATATACAATCTTAAAAGTTGAACATTTTTATGGTTGTGTTTTTCAGCACTGAGACCATAAATGACTCTATTCCTACATTTCTTCTCTTCAATAGAAAAGAAACCGGTGCAGAAAAACACACTTGGCTCTCAAAGCCGTAGAGGTTATAGCAGCAGCCACTGAAATCCATCACGTCACCCTGTATCCCAAAGCTTCAACCAACACCTCACTACGCAAATAAATCTCAACAGGCAAAATCATTAAAATGAAAATAAAAATGTTTTTCTTTCTTAAACATTGTAATCATGTCAACTTTACATTATGTATTTCAAAACCCAACAGACCCATTTCTTATATGTCTATATATTGTGGAGAAAATAGAAATCTACAAAGGATATTTTTTTCCTAATTTGCACTAATAAAACAAGAACACAAAAAACATTTGGGGAACACATATTTTAAAACAACATAAGGAGAAACATACCAAAAACAGTTGACATTATGGCAACAGATGCAGTCAAAAGTGCAGAGTCACAGTGATTAGGAATAAGAAGAAGAGACATGAGGTATGTTTTCATGGCCACATTTAGAAGCAGTGAGACAACACCGATGTTGCATCAATCTCTTTCTGGAAGACCAAAAAGCAACATCCAGCATTAAGAAAAAAAAAAAAAAAAAACAGCTAGACAAAAACCCCATTAGTTATGTATGTGTATGTTGTGACGACTGAAAATGTCTTTGGGTCTGAATGTTGGAGCGAATGGGTCTTTGGGTCGGATGCAGCCAGGCAGAGGAAGTGTGTGTGGGAGGCTGTACGGTAGTGTTGTTGGAGATCGTTATGGCTCAGAGAACGAGCCTCTATGGGTGGGTCAACAGATCAGCTGACAGACCCCCCTGCTGCTCAGTTTCCTGTGTAGAGATCCACAGTGCTGGAGCTCAGGCCCCGGCTCTCCCTGAAATGACTGCCCCCCTGAGTCTAACACGGAAAGGGAAGAAGGCAGAACACAGACGGTAAAACATTATGAAGGCTACACTGTTACGTTTCCGATAATACAGCCTGAACTGAACACAATTAAGAAGACTGGAAAACTGTTCCTCACCTGGAATGGGTCATCACTGGTTTTGTTCAGGTAATTCAAGGATGCAGCTCGCTTCATGCTGTTGAACAAATAGAAGAAAATAATGTTCACACAGTATCTTAGTATCATGGCACATGTACAAAATAATTATTCACAAAGCTGGGGAGTTCATTTACTAACTACTATGATTCTACTCGCCTCCCACTGACATTGCCTACTACTCCAACAAGGAGTAGAATTTGCTCCAGCTCTCTAAAATGTGCTGTGTTTGCTGGACTTACAGAGAGAATGATTGCAACCCGTTGGAAACCACCTCATGACTTGTCTATTCGTACATGGACCCTTTCCTTTCTGGAGGTCATGTATATGGAGCTCTCTACGGCTCGCAAAGGTGGAGCCCTGGGAAGGACTTTGGACACTTGGCTCAGCATTACTGGATCCTTAAAGTCCGTGCTGTAGATTTGTGCTACGGCCTTCTCACTTCTCTATGTGTGTGTGTGTGTGTTTGTGTGTGTGTGTGTGTGTGTGTTTGGTCCCTTTTGTCTTGTGTCGGTCTCCCCATCAATGCCTCTTGTTTGTGTGTCTGTCTGTGTCTGTTTCTGTGTGTCTTGTTTGTGAGCTGCGGACATCGATGTTGCTGTTGTGTTTTTGTCTTCCTGTATTTCCTTTCTTTGTAATAAAGTGAAGCATTTGGTCACAAGTGGTGTGTGTAGTGTACTTTTCAGTATATTGTCATCTGGATCAAAGTTTTAGCGTTTGTAATATATATATAAAATGTTGCTTTCCATCATAACCGAGGGTTTCTTCTGTTCTTACTTGGTGCTGCGAGGTTCAGGCGGTCCGTTGCCCTGCAGTTTCTTCACCAGCAGCTCGCTGCTGCGGCGTAGAACGTCCCGGAGCTTCCCCAGGGAGCCACTGCGCTGGAGGGCTCCACTGCCGTCCTGCAGACACACACAACCATCAACGCACTGAAGGTGTGGAGACAAGAACTCAGAATGCAAATCTTTAAAAAAAAATAAATAACATATACTCTATTAATCCCACAAGGGGAAATTTCAATTTACACTCTGTTGTTATTACACACAGGCCTGAATTACACACACATGCTCAGTACCTATACATGCACTTAATGGAGAGATGTCAGAGTGAGGGGGCTGCCCATGGAAAGGCTCCCCAAGCAGTTGGGGGTTCGGTGCCTTGCTCAAGAGCACCTTGGCCAGTTCACCCAGGAGGTGAACTGGCATCCCTATGAACTTAGCTACTGCCACTACTTGATGCCAGTCCAGTTATGAATGGCTGTTTGCAGCCAAACGGCATTAACTCTCACAAAAAACAGGAGGGGGGGGGGTTATCCATGAAATCCTTTAAAGAGCAATGCATTAGGTGATACTGAAACATATAGCTGGAGTTGCAAAGGTGTGGAGTGTTAAAGACAACATGCACTGCTGGCGTCATTTCCTGTCTGATAACTGACCTTTCCACAAAATTGTCATCATTATCACTCAGTAACCATCCAGTGTATGTATCTTTTGGAAAGTTCCACCATTAGAATCAACTGTAGAGATTTCAGTTTGCACACCCATCGAGCAAGGTCACTTGTGTAAAGGTCTCATTATTGCCCAGTGGTTGTGCTGTGTGTGTTTTTTTTTCAAGCTACAGAATCAGCAACTATTCTGATGTTTGATTTCTCCTTTTTCATTAAAAAAAAATAAAATAAAAAACATAACTCGTTTCAGCATCTTAATGGGGAGAATTGGCTGCGTTTCTCTGTCTGAATATCTTTGGGTTTTAGTCGGTTGGACAAAACAAGCCACGTGAATGCGTCACGTTGCGCTTTAGGATATGTGATGGACATTTGTCAATATATTCTTTACAGACTAAAGGATTAATCAATTTATCCAGAAATCAACCAGCAGATTAGATAATGGAAATAATCAAGCTCAAAGCAGGTTTTTCTTTCAGTGGTATAGTAATTTATCAATCCATACATTCATTTTTTTTAGTTACATACCATCTGTCCTGCATAGTGTGTTTGAATTACTAACCAAGCAGTGACCAGAGTATGTGATCACCATAATGCAATACAGGCTTATCACCAGCAGGGGGGGCTGTGGGTTAATCATGTATCTGCCAAAATAAATATTTGTGTTCCACTGGGAAGCTCTGCAGTCGCCACTTGAGATGAAACATAAAAGGTTTCCACTGATGGCACACATTCATACAGACGCCTTAATCCGATGCAGAGAAAAGACAAAAATTTCACAAATGAAAAACTTTATTTGAGAATACCAAGTGTTGATGCAATAATCTTCACAATGCAGAATGGTAAATATAATGCAGTTCTACTTACTAAGATAGTGCTTATAGAGCTTACCATTTATGTTTCTTCCACTTAAGGAAACTGAAATCACACTATATATGCCAAGAATAGACAGTTCAATAAATAAGCATTCCACTAACACAACAATATTGTCATAATTATATGATGTACATAGTCAATTCTTTTGTTCAGAGTTGCATTAGAAGTATAGTTGTACTCATTGGAAGGAATGAAGAATCAAGGCAAGTAGCATGTCGAAAAGCCGTATAGTGAATGCACTTGTCAAATCTATGAATACAGCGTACAATTACACTTTAAAGATGTTAAAGTCATTTTACATTCAGTTAGTGAAACATCTTAAACAACATGTTGACCTTGAGGAAACACTCGCACTGTACTTTTCGGTGTCTAAAAACATGATTCACCAAAGTGACAAGGTTTACTTGCAAACAACTGTGTAAGAAAAAAGGCAACGCACTCCATTAAGCTGTGTGTTCAAAATACAGTATCCATAGCCAGAGTGGGCACTGCGACTGTACCATCAAAACATACACAGATACACACTAAAACTACTGGGGAATCCAGGCTTCCATTGAATAATAACACTAGCTTCTACTTCTACACCAACAAATAAAAAGGCAATTCTGGGCATGTATGCCCATTATTTTTGAAGTCTACTATTATTTAGCAATTTCCCAGGTGGCCAGTATCTGTGCTAGATGCTCCGATTGGTCTCTTGTCATTTTGGCTTTACAGCATCAGCTGATGTTGCTAATTCCCTTTGTAAATGCAAGCTACTGTGTACCTTATTGTACCAGCGTAGAGCCTGTGTGAATGCTCCAAACCAAGGACATTGAAGCCAATCAAAGCAACTTGAAAATAAATTACCATAGCAACAGCTTGCTGTGATCCAGCCAATTTGCTGTCAACTGATGTTGGCCCTACTAGTCTTTCACAACAGGCATTGTTGGCCAACTAATGCCTTAATATTCAGCCACAAAATAATTCAACATTTAAAAAAAAACAAAAATAACAAAATGTAAACAAAATCATACAAAATTGAAATTAAAAGGAAATATATCTATAAAAACTAAATGTTGAGAAGCAATGCTCCCTTCTCATTTCCCGCCAGCCACAGAAGTCCAAAAAGAAATGACATATTTTGATTAGCATGTTAAACTACACAGTACCATTTATTTCCAAACTGTTTAGGCATTTGATCTCATTATTGTTAAAGTGCCCATATTATGAAAAGAAAAAAAAAATCTATCCATGCTGTTTTGAGTGAGATACGGTTTCTGAATGTCCTCTGCCTTCAGTCTAGGTGATCTTTCAAAATCTGCACGGCTTTCTACGTCACTAACTGAGATGAGGTGGCGAACCGTTGCGCATGCTAGCACTAGCATGCTAGCTCGTTCTCAATAGCAAAACACTGCTACAACACACACTAGTTGACCATAATCTCCAAAAGAACTACTTCCATGTCCCTGTTCTGCAGGTATTCCACAAGTGTGCCCTCGTCTAGAAGAAGTCTCCCAGCTAACCCTGCATTGTACGGACCAAAGTTGGAGAAAGAGTTATCTAGCTGATGTGATCTTACCTAGCTACTGAGCCCGTGCGACTCCCAACAAAGATAGTATAGAAGTGAGATGTCTCACTCTGTAGTTAAAAAGAGACCTACAACCTAAAAATACAATTATGAACCTGAAAATTAGCATAATATGGGCATTTTAACATAGTTAAAAACAGAAAACTAACAGCAGAAAAATACCTTTCTTTAAAAATTAAAATTAAAAAAAAAGATACTATTTTGGCTAAATACAGGCACCAGGTTGCAAGCTAGCTTTGAGGTCATCTTTAACAAACTGCGAGTGAGACCAATGCAGAGCAACTGTGGAGTTTTGTAATATATTGACTATATAGTCTTTTATTTTATTTTATTTGACTGAGTGATGTCTGGAGCCAAGGCTGCCTTCAAAAGGTGTCCCTTATCTTTCATTTCTGCCTTCTTCCAATAAATTACTTTCCAGCTCCTCTTACCTAGACAAATAGTATCTACTATGCACCTATGAAAAATTACAAATGTGGGGTGGAGGAAGAAAAAAGTGCGAGTGGCTTCCTCACAGGGAAAAGATTTCACACACAATTAATTTAGCTTTTAAACGTTAAGTGAGAGAGGGAGAGAGAGCTGATGTAACGATTTCTGACATGGTGGACACAGGGTTAGTGAGATGAAAAGAGAGAGAGAGAGAGAGAGAGTGAAAGGAAGAGGGGGGAAAAAAGAGAGAGCAGAGATGAGAAGACCAAACGTCCCAGCAGGTGTCAGCTGAACAGGGGACAGAGGTGACAGTCAGGAGGGGGCTTTCTGTGTCTCTGCGACCGGAGGGGGGCACCGGGAATGGTAGAGGATGCTGTTGGTTTGTCGGGACAGAGAAGGCCAGAGGGAACGACAACACACATCCTTTTGCTATGGTGTTGGGGAAGGAGAGAAGGATGGAGGAATAGTCTTGATGGCTTAGGCCTGATGAAAGAGAAAAGAGAGAAACAGACAAAAACAGCACACATTGTAAGAGCTCTGGGTTGGGCTTCCTACGCTAGACACCTACACATTGAAATCTGAGCTTCATCCCTTTTTCTACACTTTGCTACACCGGTATGATGTTGTAAAACTGTCTATCCTGCACCACATTTACTGTATCAACACCTACAGCTTGGGGTCTGGTTAGAGATTTTTTGTGAACCCCAGTTGAGGGATTGTACGCAAACAAAAATGATCTATAACTCCGGCTGCACTGGAGTCGTTTTTGTCTTACATACATTACAGCTGTCTCAGGAGCTGCACTACAACAAGCAGGTCAGTGATGCAGCAGGCTGGCTGGTTGCAGTCACTGTGACTCAGCTGTTTTGCTTTCCTCTCTGGGTACCTGGAAGCCTGAACTTGGCTCACGACACCCAGCCGGTGACTGTGCACTGCAGACGTAGGACATCTGCAAGCATCAGCACTGAAAAGGGCATAATGATATAGCCATTACACTGACGATAAGAGGGACTGACACTGTGAATCACATCTTTATGTACAGCACTATGACTCCACAAATCCTGCAGTCACCTACAATTCCCCTGAAGCAATATTTGTATCTGATGAAAACATCATCTTCATCCTTCTGTCCTGGCCTCGGCATGCCCTGTGTACTATTACCTAAATGACTACTGAACTAATTATCTAGCCTATTTATTATGTCACTATATACCAACCCACCAGCGTGTTGTGTAGAATGAGAGTTCAAGAAGGAGAGTACAATCCACTGAGTGAGAAAAGGAAATTTGATTGACCGGCTGATTGGTTGTCATGGCAAGAGTAATCGACAGGGACGTAAGTTAGTGACACGTAAAAAAGGGGGAAAAAGTGCAAAGGATGAAATCTAGAAAACATGCAAACAAACAGGCAGCACACTGAAGCATATAGCCGAGAGCACAGAGTAATTGCAGACACAAAACATACTTGTAGATCAAATCATGCATGAAAGAGATACGCACATACATACTACCAATTAACCTGAACGCAACCACAAGTTTGCTACCAGCTGCCATCTCCTCAGCGTTATTTACCTCCCCTTGTTTAACACAAACTAAGTAAATGAGCTCCTGTAAAGTGGCACCTAAAGCAATCCCATCTGAATAATGTAATAATCAGTGCTGGAATGCAGCTAAGTACATTTACTCAAGTACCGTACTTAAGTACTAATTTGAGGTACTTGTACTTTACTTGAATCTTTTCTTTTCATGCCACTCTCTACTTCTACTCCGCTACATTTCAGAGAGACATGTTGTACCTTTTACTCCACTACATTTCTCTGACAGCTTTAGTTACTTTACAAATTAAGATGTTTGCACACAAAACACAATGTTTGAAATACCCAATGATATAACGGCCTACACGTCCAGCTAAAGTGACTGGACCATTAAACACAACTGTTTGGACAGCTTCCAGTTTTTTTTTTTTAAATTTTGCATTGAGTACTTTTATTTTAATACTTTAAATGCATTTTCCTGATGAGACTTACATATGTTAAGTATGTAATTTACTTAAGTAACACTTTCAATTCAGGACTTTTACTTGCAACAGAGTTAATTTACAGTGTGGTTTTAGTACTTAAGTAAAGGATCTAATACTTTTTGATACCACTGGTAATAATGAAACTGCATGGATTCATTAAAATACAGAATTTTGCACTGTCTGGATCAGCTGTACAGTGAGAATATGTGAACCACTCCTATAGTATCGGTGACACATCACTTTCTCAGAGCAGAGTGAAGACATGTTTGGGCAAAGCTATACAGCAGCTGAGGGATAGTTCTGACGTGCCTATCACATCCTCTCTCAGCAAGTATCTACACACAAGCAGACACAGGACTTTACAAGCCTATTTTCTGTTGTAGTAACATATGTTGGCAGCTGTGTAAATGAATGGATTGATGGAATGTGTTAGACAATCCTTTAGTCAAAAGCTCAAATGTTTTGTGACAAATTAGCTTTTAGAAACAATGTTAAAAAAAAGCATAAGAACGTCATGAGTACATTGCATGTTTCAGAAGACAAACGGGTGCACTCTCAGATGAATATGCATGCCGCCGCAGTTGCTGAAATGTGAAGCCGTTTTGAGGAGCTGTGTTATGCATATGAACATGTGTGTAGAGAAGCATTCACATTCACACGGCAGCCAGCAGACAAAACCCCACCTTTTCTCCTTAACGTTACTCAGGGAGAGCAGCAGACATCAGGTTAACAGACTCGGCCATGTGAAAACAAAGTGAACTCACATGGTCCATTAGTGTGCATGTTAAGGGTGAGCCCGGCGGGCTGGCGTTGCAACATGCATGTTTGGACGGACTGGGTTGGTGCGGTGAGGGGAATGGGCGTGGCTGCACTAAGTGAGGGGAAAGGCACGGGATCAGAGGAGGCATCCCAGCTGGCATAGTCCTGTCCTTATGGCTTATGGAAGCGTCACCAGAGGGCTTCTTCGAGCTGGGACACAGCTCGACTAGTGTCTATTTGACTGCATACACTGACTGACTGACTATCACGTTTTCAGCACCAACCTCTTTAATAACAAGGAGAGGGGTGACCAGACCAATCGGAAACAAGGTGTGGAAAATTAAAAGCCCTACGGTGAAATGACACTAACTCAACGATTGTTGAGACTCAGCCAGACAGGATGTTATAACAATGAAACGGCAGGATGAACAATTACTCATCAACCGCCCAGTTTACAGCTCAGAGGGATGAGCATCAAAGATATTGGGAGCCATGTCAATTGGGTTTAATAGTGGAAACATGAGACATCCTAATTGAGATGTCGACAGGCTATATCGCTGAGTCCCATGAGAGTAAATAAATATTTCATATGTTGCCAGGGTGCCGCAGGATGAGCCCGTGCCTTTTTGTTACCGCTCCACTTGTGCAGAAGCATTGCCGGCAGAACAACCGCTTATTAAAACGAGACACTGCATTGTCTGACTGCATTGTCAAGCAATGGACAACATAAAACATGAACATCTAGTCTAAAGCAAGCTCACATGCTGTCAAAAACAACAGGTCAGCATGCCAAGACACTCAATCAGCTTTACATTTTGAAACAAAATAACTCAAGAGAGGAACAAGGCACATCTACAGGAGCCGGTGGACTGGTACAGATACAGTATAACCTGTGTAACTTGGTCTTATATATGATAAATAATGCCACTCATATTAATCTTATGATGATGTGCAACACTGACATCATGAAATAAGACCAATTTGTGCTTTTGAACAGTTTGACCACAGTGAGGAGAGGGCTTCCTGTGAGGTGCATCGTCCTGACTGGCTCTGATCATTTGGCTGCAGGAGTCAGAAGAGTCTGCTTCCTGTTAAATGTAAAAACCTGCTTCCAAATCAGTGGTCATCTCACTGCACTAAAACATCTAAAAAGACAAGAATCCTCTTGTCTCAAGTTCCAGGCTACAGAACAAAGTCACCGCTCTGCACCAGTCCACATTCTCTGAGACATTGCTAACGCCACCTTGTTCTTCCAGTGAGGTCACTGGCTGTGTCGACTTGACTATAGTGGATTTGTACTCACCCCGTTCCACTCCACGCCCATACTCACTTCCTCGCCGGTCTCAGAGCCGCTCTCATACTTAACGCTGCTCAGGCTGTCCCTGCTCCTCCGCCTGTCGCCGTCTGTATCCTTCAGGATCTCCACCACACGTGTCTGGTGGATGGGGTCAATGCCCTGATGGGAATAACACACAGATACGACACACAAAACAAACAAGCAGGCCATGATTAGAACTAGCCCGGAGGTAGACATTAGCTTGTTGATAAGGCTGACAGTGTAGAATTACATGGAGGTATTAAAAGGGATTGTATGGTTTCAGTCTCTTCCACAGCACAGTGATGGTGGCATTGTAGAGACAAGGGAACATTAGAAATGGCTGTGAGATGGGAGTGATGTTACGGGAGAGAGAGGTGGAGGCTCTATGGAGACAAACCACTTACTGTGTTGCTCTGGATCCATAGCATTGTAGAGAAAGGGAGAGAAATATAATGAGATTTGGGGGACACGTTTAAGAGTTTATAGAAAGTTATCTTCATGCAGAAACGGGACATTTGCAGTTCAGAACAATGCTGCTGACCTGCTTGCGAGACCTCACAGCACACTCTTCCAGGGTCTCAGCTGCCTCGAGCTTGCCCTGCCGGCGGTACAGGGCGCCCAGGTTCCTCAGGGTGGTGTTCACTGTAGGGCTGAACAATGAAACAGGAACACCAATATTTATCCAAAAGGTCGTTCGAGAAACAATTTGATGTGAGCAAATTGCTGTGTTATGTACTACAGAGAATGAAAATGAAAGATTAAGAAAACTACTTGAAAACCAATGCTAATTTAGACACGTTCTTAAAAATCTGAGAGAAAAAAAAAAGAAAATCACAATATTTGGCCTTCATTAACAAATGAAAACAGTGAGGTGACTAATCTCTGACCTTTGTCACGTCTTTATTTACAACCAAGTTGTGAAAACACGCTTGTCACGCTCACCTGTTGACTTTGCAGGCCTTGTACCATCCTCCGTACTCTCCGTATGGAGTGTTGTCTCTGTGCTTGCCCTGGAAGTAAATGAGGGAGAAGAGGAAGAGAAAAGAGCATGAAAGGGGAGTGGTGGTTTGTACTGGATCAGCAGCATTTTTCCTGTGTTGACAAAGAACTGGTGTATGCCCAGTTGGGCTTATATTGTGTGTGTGTGTGTGTGTGTGTGTGTTAAGGAAAGCGCCCAGAAAAAGGATTAAATGTCACTTTCACAACCTTCCATTGGATACGCCTCATTCTTATAATTTGCAGTGCTTTTAATATTTGCTGTGCTTTTGTTCATGACAACACAAAGCCCTCACCTTGCTCATCTCCTCTCTTTCCTCTGCATGCATCCAGATGGGCTTGTTTTCAGCTGCAGACAAACAAGACAGGAGAGGTGGTCTACATACAGTACAACATGACTGGAAAACAGCTTGACTGGCTGCCTCAGGATGTTACTTTACATCCATTATTTGCATGAGTTATTCATGATGCAGGCTGTGCTTGCCATAAAACCGTACTGACTAGGATAGTGAAATCACCAACTCCGTGGTACAGTCTGTCCCCAAATACCTGTTTTTATATATTCGGCTACAAAAATACAAGAAAAGGCTGGTGAATCCTGAGATCTGTCACAGACACAGTGGTTTAACTACTATAAAATGGGCTAAATGTGTGTTTTTTTTAAACAGTTGTTAATACTATAAAGATAGATTAAAAAATACAGCTTATTATGTAATACTGTGAGTACAGTAACGCATTGTCGTTTTTATTTAAATCTTTTCATAAACATTTTTACAGATTCTTCCCCAAATAAAACCAAAACAAAATCTGAAAACAAAAAGTAAAGGAAGGTGATACTGATGCTATAAACACAGTGACACACACACACACACACACACCATTTACAGATACTGTGAGTATACTTAATCATTACTTATCTATATCACTTATCTATCTATTTCATGAAATAGATTCAATAAATATGCCTTTGAAACACAAACATAGCACATATTAAAAATTAGGGACACAAATCGTGCTGCTTCCCTCAACCTTCAACAGGATTCAAAAAAAGAAAAAAAGAAATCTGAGCTCTAGTGTCAAGTTAAGTGAAATATGAAAAAGAACCCTCTCAGAAACATGTGAGATGCTTTTGCATTAAGCATCAGAGCATGGCACCGAGTCTCTTTCATTCCTTTTTCAAAAGCAGGCAATCTAACCCCTGGAGGAAAGTCAACTTAAACTAAAAGAGAAGAAATCTGCAAAGAGTTCATCTTTCAGACATGTTTTTTTTTTTCTTTTTGCTCTTTATTCTTTAAAAAGTTTGTTTGGATTCTTTGTGTCCTCTGAATGGTGAAGGTTGGCACACTCTGCCCGCTGGTGAGAGACAAACAGTAGGTGGAAGATAAGACAATGGTGGAGGAAAGATGAAAACCCACCACCATTTCTTTGGAATAAGTTTGTATTTATTAAGTTTCTTGGTTGATTAAAAAATAAAAAGTATACCACTACTGCAATACAGGAAAAAAAAAACAACAATTTATAAACGTGCTGCCATTTACTGTCAGCTACAGTATCTCCTATGAGGCCTTACCATCAACAGATCCAAACTCTTTCTCATGAGCACGAGTCAGAATCTCTTTGTACAGAATCTCAGCCTCCTTGTATTTCCCCTGTTTGAGAAAGCAGGACGCCTGAGGAAGAAAGAGAACAGAAAGCACATTTTAGTGTTGGATCAAATGGGCCTTCTGTCTCACAATGTGTCCCCTGAGACCGCAGGAGCAGACTGTGTACATATTTCTCCTGTGCACTGTGACTCATGAAAAATTATTTGTATCACAGATCCTCCCTTACTGTCCGTCTCCTAACAGCCTCTCGATCATCAGCGAGACAGGACAGAAGCAGGAAGGAGAAGAAGCAACATAGACAAATGACTAGTGGCTTGGTTCCCTATTAGCAAGGCTACTGTTCTATAAAACACCCAAAAGTTGACAAACGCTTAGGCTGAAAGATTCAAAAATTATATTCAGCTGCCTTTCATAACTTCTTTTATATAAAAAACAAAAGCATGCTTTGCAAAAAAAAATAGTGCCCCATTTTAAAGTCTGCCGCAGTAAAAATATGAAAATACATCAGTCGAATACAATAAAGTTTTGAAAGACTTTTCAAGTGGAAGCTTTGCAGGGAGAAAGCAGCTCCAGTTTCCATGCTGACAACCTCAGCAGAGAAAAAGCTCAGGCTAAGAGAACAAATGAGCGAGTCTGCTCACAATAAAACTACACTCGTCCTGGGTTTACCTTGGTACAGTCATGGCTCAATAGGGACTGTAATCCTTGTCAAAATAAAATTTAAAAGTATAGCGTAGAAGTGAAAGGAATATGGAAAAGAAGCCCAATAAAATCTGATGTGGTAACTTGTCTCTCACCAGGTTATTCTTGGTTTTGGCCACATTGGCATCATCTGGGCCCAGCCTGCTCTCGTAGATCTCCAGGGCACGGCAGTAGTAGTACTCCACCTCCTCATACTTGCCCTGGTTCTGGCAGAGCAGAGCCAGGTTGTTGAGCTGTTTGGCCACATCTGGGTGGTCCTTCCCCAGGACCTGAGGGAAAACAACTTTTTTAAAATTCAAATGTCAGTTTGTGACCCTGCCTCGGCGCCTTTGGCTTTCTCCATGCACCTCTCCCTTCTGTACCTCTGGCCGCTTTCACAGAGCAGCACGTCTGCCTGCTGCACACAGGAGATCTAATAAAAGACTGGTAGATAGAGAGGGTGCAGGATAGAGCTTTCAGGCAAAGACAGACCCATTGTACGCTGCTGGGCTCTGCAGCTTTGTCATGTCTCCTATCCATCTCCTGCCTCGCTCCCAAACTCCTGCTATCATTTTTTCAGCTGTGCTCTCAATTAGAAATACTCCTGGCCCCCAGCGGAAACGCAGATAATTTAAGAAAATCATTTGCTCTTTTCCCTATTTATAGTAGTTGGTGTTACAGCAGCTCCAACTAACATTTTGGAAATATTATCACTGTTAATTACAATGAGCTAATTGTTCACTGGTTTTTGCCTTGAGATGAGGCCTCAATAGCACTGCTGTGGACAGCTCTACTGGTGCAATCCAGGGATGTGGCCTACCTTTTCTCTGATCTCCAGAGCCCTCTTACACAGAGGTTCAGCCTCCTTGTACTTTCCCCTCTTTCCATACAGCACAGCCAAGTTGTTCAGCGTTGCAGCAACCTAGACATACAAAAAGAAAACCTGAATAAAGACAGTTCCTTTCTCATTTCCCTTCAAGATATCAGGACTTCTACTGTTGTCTTATGGCTTATCGGTCCTAAAAATCTATATTGTTCAATCAAGCCACATGGATTACACAGGATGGTGGTAACCTACCTTCATGTTTCATTAGTCTGTGTCGAGGAAAAGGCTGAGGGACGAGAGTAACTATACGAAATGGCAAGCCCACAGATCTACAGGGACTAGCACTGAACTTTAATAGCTTCCTTTAAGCTTTATGAAGGGTTTTGGTGCCCCGGTGTAAATCGATTCCTACAAATCTGTTCACCAAGGCAATGAAATAGGTAGTATATTTGAATGTTTTCCCATTGGTCGTTGTATTGTGACTGCAAGGACTTGGGTTTATGCTAAATGTATAAGCAGACAATCAGCAGATGTGATTGATTACTGTGAAGCCTGCCGGCACATGTTCCAAAATCCATACTTTAATGGTGAAAATAAAATCCATACAGACAGTAAATACAGAAGACTGTGCCATTATTGTCTCCCTGTTGACAAAGTCTTTGAGCAATTATGAACCAACACCAGAGGACTAATCTATCTAAACATGGATATGTCCCCATGAAGATATGGTTGCTATGGCAATGGCGGAGTCTTACAGCGGGATGGTCTTTGCCCAGGGTTTTCTCACGGATGGACAGAGCATCGTTGAGCAGATGGGCCGCCTCTTTGTATTTGTTCTGATCTCTGCAGAAATGAGAGTGAGAGAATGGGGTGAGACTGAATGTTTCTAGCTCTTTGACTAAAATGTGTGTAGAAGGGAGGGCAACATAGAATAAGTCAAATAACAGTAAAACTAGCAAAAGTCCCCGTATGGAGACATTTCTGACCTATAGACCAAGGCCAATATGTTGAGCATGGTGGCCACGTCAGGGTGGTCGTGTCCAGAAGTCTTCTCCAAGTCCTCCAAAGCCTGCTTGCAGAGGGGGACAGCCACCTCGTACCGGCCCTGGGAGGCATACTGGATCACCAGGTTGTGCAGGGTTCTCAGACGGGCCGGGATCTCATAGCCTCCCTGCTGGGCTGCAGCCACAGCTGCACTGTTGTGTTGGTGTTGCACTGTGGGGCACAGAGGCGCACAGGGCAAAGGTCAGCGTGCACGTCAAAAGAAGAAAGTAAAAAAAAAAAACTCCCCCCTGATTATGACCCTAATTACATTAGCATGCAAACAATACTGTGGTTTCAGGGAATAGTTACATTATGGAGATAATTCAAATGGCATGACTCGGGCATTATCTACCCGTGTCCTGGACTTATGGTTAGTTGGTTAATTTACTCAAAGAGGGATGTAACACCTGATAATCAGGGCTATATGACCCCAAAATCAAACCAAAATATGCCTTAATCAAGTTTTTTATTTTAACATATGCATATTACCAGAAAGAAGAAAGGGCCCTGTTGAACATCCATTATGTAAGTGTTATTATTTTGACCACAACAAAATAATGATATATTGATATTTGAGGCTCGATATAGTCTTAAATTCTAGATATCGTAATATGACACAAGTGTTGTCTTTTCTTGGTTTTAAAGGCTACATTACAGTAAAGTGATGTCATTTTCTGAGCTCACCAGACTGTTGTAACTGTTCTGTTATTTGCCTTTCGCCATGTAGTGATTATATCCACATTACTGATGATCATTAATCTCATTGTGTAAATATTTTGTTTAAAACACCAATAGACAACACTACAATATCGTTGCACTATCGCTATCAATGTACTTGGTCAAAAACATCCTGATATGAGTTTCTTCATACCGCCCAGCTCTACACTAAGTACCACCCTGTTGAACCATATTTTTCCACTGTTAAAACTAGCAGAAGTGGACATGCGCTTCACGCCGTGTGCTTAGATCAGTAAATTACGGCCCTAAATGTTGGGAGCAAACTGTGTTTTCAGGTTTTACAGCCTAAATACTGCTGTTCTTACTTCCTTGGCCATGCTCCTCCTCATCGTTGGGGAAGAGGTCGTCCAGGGAGTCCTTGGGTGCTTCTCGGTCCTTCTCCTCCTGCTGAGAGGACAAAACACAGCTGCCGGTCAGATCCTCTAACAGACAGCTGGAGTCCCAGACTACCCTCTGGCAACACTGTCCTGTAGGGTTTATCTTCTTAAACATCTAAGCCAAGGGGTCTTTTAGTATAATAATACCGCATAATTAGTATAATATTATCAAACAAAGATAACAGGGGATAGAATCTTATCTTGTTGTTACAAATATGCAAAGATCATTTAGACAAATACATTCAACACTATGTCAAAATTATAGTTATCATACATAATGAGCTGATTTTTGCACATTGACAGAATAAATTAAGACTTTTTTTATTAAAGTCCAACTGAAAATACATTGCTTTTGTCTACTACGACATACATATTTGCTCGGTCAATCACTTGTCCCATGTTTTCATTTAAGAAAAATCAGAAACCATTTTACAGAATTTTATATTTTATACTTTCTGCTTTCATGATGGCGCCCTCTAGTTTTGCTTTAAACAATGGAGGTATCCGTGGTCAGGTATCCGTCTTTGTAGATGGATATCTTATTTGTGTAGTGTTCTCATTTCAATACGGCCAATCAAACTTTGCATAAAGCAGTAATGTCAGCGATTTCTACCTTTTTGTCCTTGTTTTTAGCCGAGCTGAATGCATTTTGAGAGCAAAGAAAAATGCCACAGTCAAATTCCCCTCGGCCATTTAAGTTGATTCTGATTCTATCAAATGACGAGGGGTGATTTCAGTTCGACTTTAACAGGGAAGCCTGTTAAAAGCTGGAAAATGAAAAAGCAGCTTCCAGTGCACAAATAAGGGTCCTTCAGGGACAGGGTTTTGGCATGATGGATTCCTGCAATAAGCAGTTAGTGGATACGAGCTATTATAGTCTCTTTTTATGACTAAGAATAAGGTCAGAGTATATGTACAGTGATTCCTCCCATCCAATTCCGCCATCAGATCAATGAGGACCTGACCAGAAAGGCTCCTTCCTGGAAGACTAAGCAGCTGAGGTTTTCTCCTGTATCACATATCATTAACAGTTTGCTGGCCATAAGAGTTAAATTAGTAATTTTAAGGCAAATTCAGATTTAAACTACTTCCAACATGGTTTAGAGCTCAGGATTTGTAGAAGTATTAAACTAATACTCAAATAATCTGCAACTATTTTGATAATCGGTTTGAAAAAATAATGAACAATTCTCTGATTACAGCTTCTTGAATGTGAATATTTTCTAGTTTATTCTCTCCAGAATATCTTTGAGATGTGGACAAGACTAGATATTTGAGACAACATCTTGGGCTTTGGGCCAATGGATAATGAAAATAATTGTTGGTTGCGGACCTAAAGAATATATTTTAAAGAATTCTGTTACAATGAGAGCAATCTAACCACAACACTCAAAATGTACACAATAACATAAATTTCCCAATAACACATGTGACCAAGTAACAATCTGTAGATGCATTTGTGATTGCTTACAGTACTTACAGTGGGTGAGACGTCTTCATCGTACTTTTTGAGCTGGTTCATGAACTCCAGGTGCTTCTTCTCCTCCTCCAGCTGGGCCACGCTCTGCTCGCTCTTCTGCAGCTTCTGCTGGGTGTTGGCCAGCTCGTCCCGCAGCCACTGGTTTTCCTGGCACAGCCTCCTCACCTGCGCGCGCAGCTTCTGCTTCTCAGACTCCACGGCGTTCAGGTGGTTGGACAGGGCCATCATCACCTGGGATGGAGGCAGCGTTCAAGAGCAATGATATTCAACGGGGACAAATTGTCGCAGCAGCAAAGCAGGAGAGAACAAACAGGGGGCAGGTTCTGAATGAATCATGATCATCACACAAGCTCAGTATAGAATGAGGAAGCAGAAACACAAACACATGGCTGTGTGGGTTAAATAACACTAATTTACTACATTGAGAAGGGTTCTCAGTTCTCTTTTTCTGCCAATTCGGATATTAAAAACTATAACTCACTTTCTTTTACATAGCATGTTCTTATTTATTTTTTTGCTCACATCATCTGAGTGCCCAACTACTACTCATTACGTAGGAAAATACATTTTGCCTTCCTGATACCCGTCTTACCTGAGCTTCTCCCAGGCCCAGTTCAATCATCTCCACTGACTTGCGAAGCAGGTTGGACTTCTCATGCACTAGGTTGGCCTCTTCATCCTTCTTTAAGCACTTGATGGTCTCTAGGAGGCTGTGGAGGATGGAGTTGTGCTCATTCTTCAGGGCCTCCAGACCCTGGATCACCAGCTTTGTGTTGGAGATGATCTCTTCCTGAGAGAGCTTCTCCAGCTTCTCTTCCCGTGGATACACCATGGTGGACATTTTCTAGTTAGCCCAGGGAAACCTATGCAGATTGTGAAAAAAAGGATAATTTAAAACAGCAGCAGCTGCCATATTAAAAGGACATTTTAATCGCAGCCTTCCCAAAGATGCAGCTGTGCTTCTTAACACGGAAAATCACAACACAAAACTCGAGAGCAGCTGGACTGCAACTGTCACAGCACGTCTTGTGTTACTTTTCCTCTATTTAACTGAGAGTATCTTCAATTTCAAATGATCTTTCACACTATAGACCATCTAAGGCATTCTGCAGGGGTGTCACGCTCTCTAGTTAAAGATATCAATGCCTTGACAGTGTAGAGCCCCGCCCGTGATGCTGACAGACGCAGCGTCATAAAATTTCACAACATGACCAACGCACAGCACAACAGCCATAAAGCGGTAATGAACTCATTTTTTATTACTGCAGGGAAATTAAGGGATTCAAATGTCATGCGTGAGATAGGTCAGCATTTCTTTGTGCTGTTTAATTAGACAAATTCAGAATGTATGCCGTCGAACACGATAAGAAAGAAGGGTTGTTAAATAAAACACATCAACTATCTAACCTAGGCTTGTGAATAACTCCGCTGCAAGGGTTGAAATGAATGGACACATGCAGAGTATCGGCATGGGCACAGGGACAAATTATTCTGGTGAACAGACTGTAGGGATTTGCCACCTATAATAAGCTCTGGGAGAAGGGCTGCAGCTTGCAGTGTTAACAGAGGACACCCAGATGCTGCAGTGTGCCTGCCTTGCACTCCATCCAAGCAGAGGCCTAGCTGCCTGGCTGCATGATTGGCTGAAGAATCCAGGAGAGTATGACATGACAAAAGCCTCACAGCTGCTTAGCGGCTGGTCAAATCACAGGAAAAAAAAATTATTATTGTCTTCTGGAGAAATGTAAGCCATTTTGGTTAAGTGCATGGAACATGTGCCATTTTCCTCAAACAATCTGAAAATAATTTATGACACACTGAGCCACGCCACTGTTGGCTACGTCATGCAAAAAGCGGCCCAGCCCTTCCGACCGGGGTAACATTGAGGTAGTGTAGTCTGTATTTTAGCAGCAGTGAGGACACCAGGTTAAGGATGAGGGGGGCTTACAGGGATAAACACCAGCTGAGCGCCATCTGCCAAAAGAAAAACATATACTACACACATTAGTGAGCCACTCCCTGCTTTGCTACTTGCATTTCAGAAATTGTCTATTTAAAGCAGAACATTGAGAAAATAAAAAAAGATCAACAAAACCCTGAACAACTGCAATAAATAGCCATTTGCTGTGTGATGTGAAAACAGAAGAGATAATGCATCTATGTTAAATCCTGTTGTTGAGACCTTGAGTTAACGTAGCTGCATAACCTGTTGAAAGATTTGTCTCGAGACATCACAACACGATCATACATGGTTGCGAGTAACAACTGTTTTCATCATAAAATTGATTCATCTGATGAATATTTTCACAATTAATTGATTGGTCGTTTGTCCATCGAATCTTTTGTTCTAACAGCCCAATTTATCGTTGCAGCTCTAATGGCTGCCCACCATAATTTGCTAGCTACAGAAAATGTAATTTGCTTGTGTATTTCCAGTGGCCCTTGGCTCAGCTTTCCAGCCGACACTGGTAGAAACCTCCAAATGAGTCTGTTGCTACTATCCAGTAATTACGTCCCTCCTGTGATGTTATGCACGTCGCATCATGTAATCACAGCTGGGCTGTTAGGGGGAGTGTTATTTATGATGCTAATATATTTCATGATGGACACTAGACAAGCGCACGGGGGAAGCTACTGTAGTCTACTAATGGACGTCAGTGGAGCCTGTGTACCACCAGCGGGAGCAGCAGTGATCGATCGATAATAAAAAGTGTCAGGTAACCAAACACCATGGAGTGTATACAGCAATGACATATGTATCCGTATCTGCTGTCAGATGAAACCCTCTCAACTTGAAAACGATTGTTTTGCCTTTCTTCTAGTTAAAAGCTTAACCCCAATTAGGTACATGAATATGCTTATTAAAATCCAGTGAAGATTAAAAAAATTTAAAAAAGCATAACATTCAAAAGAAAATCAATAGATTTTTCCTTTTTCCTACAATTACACTTTTTTTGTTAACTTCCTGAAGCCTCAGTGTGAGCCTGATGCAAAGCAAGTAGCATGTTGTTTGAGTGGTTAAAACGCTGCCGACAGATTTATATTCAGCATATCAGACATGGTACTCAGAGGCGACATTGAGAATCTCTCACCTGCAATTTTGGACTTTTTTTTGCACTTATTATACAATCATGTCTTCACTTCCATTTTACAGGAAGAAACAGAAGAGCAGTAAAAAGCTTCACAGAAACAGCCAACCTCTGCAGGAGTGCTTTGAAAGGTTTCATTAAGCAGTTTTCCTCCCACAACAAATGAGCCCATTCTAATAAAACTATAGTATAGTAAATTAGTAAAATGATCTCTAAACCACTTCAAGAGATTTCAGATCATCAAATAAATATACCTACATGGAAGACTAGAAAAAAAAGTGTGATCTTGTATTCAATGCAACACATTTAAATAATCTTACCTGAGGCCAAGCATCACAATCAATCAAATGGGCATACATTAAGTTTAGTTCACATTTAGTATGCCAAAAACAAAATGACCAGAGGGCTTGCATTCAGTGCGTGGAAAAGTGCAGAACAGCAAAATGTGCTAACTTATAAGTTATTCAGCAGGCAAGAAGTAACACGTTTTGGGGAGAACTTGCAATACATGACGGGAAAATAGATAACTGAAAGCCTTACAAAAAACCTGACTTGCTACTTTACATAAAAGTCTATTCCAAGGCAAGAAATACATCAAGCTGTCATTTGCACACTCAAATGGCGGCTGTGGTAGAGTGGTAGAGCAGTCGCCTGCCAATCAGAAGGTTGGTCGTTCGATCCCTGGCCCTGCAGTCAAAGTGTCCTTTGGCAAGACACTGAATCCCGAGTTGATGCGCCATCGGAGTGTAAATGTGTGTGAGTGTTTATCTGATGAGCAGATGGCACCTTGGCCACAGTGTGTGAATGGTTCCTGTACTATGATTTTTATTTTTAAAGGCCAGTTATTTCATGGATCCAGGATACTATGCACCCTGATAAAGTTCCCTTGGCCTTTGGAATTAAAATCCCCCCCCTTCATCACATAATAAACGCCTAACTTGCATAGAGAAAACAAGAGGCGAAGTATGCTCTGCCATCACAGCCTACAGTACTTTTCTAAGAGCTGGCACCAAAGCTTTTACCTGCTCTGAACAAAATATGAAATGATCTCTTTGAAAGATCAAGCATAATCACAGATCAGAGAGCTTATTACCCTCTAGTATCAACAGTTAAACGCACATGTGGATGAAAGGCACGACTAGCCGGGCGTACACTAACAAAGAGAAGAAGCACTTCTATTACAGTCAGGGGAGAAACAAGCAGCTTTGCCGTGATAACACACAAAAAGCAGGAAGGACTCAGGCAGCTGAAGTTAATGTTTTCTAAGTCTTTAAAGACGTGAGATAAAGTCCAACAGGCTTGTTGTTTTTCTTTACAAAGACTGGATTAATGGATTAATCTTTAACATTTACTGTGTTGTGTTTCATCAAAGTCATCAAAAAAGTATGTATAAGTAAAATAATATAATAAGTATATGAACAGACCGACTGAAGGAAACGGCAGACAGACTACGTACCATCAGGCCAGAATAAGACTTGTCATACATGCTGAAAATGGATTATGGTGCTTATGGGACAACACAAAAAAATGCACTCACCGTGCACATGTGACATCTTACACTATACACAACAGGGAGCACATGTTCATTTGATCTGGGCTTTTATCCAAAAGCCCTTGTGATCAGGTAAAGGAATGATGAGGATCAAGTGGTAGTCAAGGTTCAGAAGCTGCCAGTTAGGCAACTGTGTGTGGCATTTGCATGTTTTCCCCGTGTTTGCAATGGTTACCTCTCCCACCATAAAAGACATGCATGATAGTTAACTCCTGCCATTGCCCTTGCCATAAGTACTGACATTATAACTGGAGTTGGTCCCAGGACTATAGCTGCGCACCCATCCGAATTAGTCAGGATGGGTTATATGCAAAGGGTACATTCCTCATATGTGTGTAAATATCTACTGGCAGTTAAAAGAAATGTCATTATATGTGCAAATTAAACTCTCACTCTTTATATTTATCACAAAACTCCACTAAATGTCGACTAGCGGCTTAATCCATCTATTATTCCTGCCAGCAATATGTCCAGCTGCTACAGCTTGCTGGACCAGAAAACTAACCTTGGTCTCAATGGTAGATCAGAACCTCATACTTTGGCACGGTGAAAAGCTGATGAAATAATGACTCCTCCTCCAGCAATAGCGCTACACGCTGGCAAGGCGCATCCTCATAAAATCGCTGTGTTAATCCAAAGTGGTCCTCCTTAAAATGAAAAGGGAAACCTTTGGTGCGAAACAGAGGCAAATGGGAATGAAACAAGATGGGAATGAGAGTGATGGTGGGGAGAAGAGGATGAGAGCTGCCTGCGGGAGGATGATGACCTTCCCACTGCTCCGTCAGAACAACAAACAGCAGCTCAGGGCAGCCCCGCCCTCAGCGGGAGGAAAGCAGAGGAGCAGATCGGATGGGGGAGGGAGCCACCCTGATTAGACTCTGCTCCTTATCAGACACAAAGGAATAGGTCTTTAACTGGGATGGACTCAATGACACCGTCTCCAGGCACACACAGAATTTCACATGACCCCAAGGATGAGGGCATACCCAACACACTGCAAGGTCCAAACCTACTGTCTCGTGGTACTACAGGTTATGTGAAAAGAATATTACACTGAGTCACATACAGCTCCCAGGCCTACATTCTCAGCTTAGCACCAAGCAGCATGTCTGGTGAGACAATTTCACTTAAAATGTAAGACCAAACCACGTCGTCATAACGTGACACTTGCAACATGTCAGGGAACAAGCAATGATCATATTTCATATATCAGGAAATGTGTATTCATAAAGACAGGCAACCTCTTCAGTGACGTTCAAGGTCTCAATAATACAGCAGCGATTTGAGAACTCTCTAGTTTGTGATTACATTGGAGTTTTCTAATACAAGCACAAACATATCTGGAGAGATAGATCACTTGTGGTCCATGGACCTTAAGAGAAAGGTCTATCCAAAATAGTGTCAATCAAACCCCATATTATCAGCTGTTTACTAATAAAAATCGCTTTAAAAACAACTAAATAGACAGTTCTTCTTAATTTGATATGGTTTAGATCAGAAGGGCCAGAAACTGAATTTCACAGCCAAGTCTGATGACTCAACCTTGCAGGGAGATCAAAGGTGAAAGTTTAATGTAGCAAACATAGCACATCCTGCTCAGAAGCTGATGGAAATGCCCAAGAGGAGTGAACAGTGTTATGAAAGACAGTTCTGTTTACAGAAAATAACTGTACTCTGTATTGACTGGTTTATTTCCCTGGGCCACCTCTCCGTCTTATTTTCCCACCCAGAGCTAGGCTTGCACGATTAATCGTTATAAAAATCATTAAAAAGATTATTTTTGGGGGGCTTTTCCCTTTATTGTAGTGACAGTGGATAGATATGAAAGGAGGAGAGAAA